>WION01000421.1:0-45846 GCA_015039365.1 Amanita rubescens
GATATCCGAACATAACCGGCCCTGGAACCACAGGACGAGGATTCCCATTTTACTTTTGGCCAGTCATTTGGGCAGGGAACGGCACGGGTTACCTCTACCCAACCGATGTAACTATTCCTCTTACGCGGAAAGAACCAGGTAGAACTAACTGAAATTCAGTATGGATTGCCCACGAATACAAGTCGACCAGGAGGGCCCTTGTTTATTTCCATTTTCTCTTCAAAGACCATGAACACTACGTTCCGAATTCTTTCAGATAACCAGACGGTCATCGATCTTATAAGTACAATCATCAGCCCGTGTTCATCAAACCTTCAAACTACGAATATAACCCCTACGCGTACAACGACTCCAGCACATTTCCGAAACCTGAACAGGCTATACAATATTACAGAGCAAGCAGCATTGTCCTCACGTTGGACGGCTATAACAACACAGCAGACTTGACCAATGCTACATCTAACGTGCCGCTCCCATCTAATATCGATCAAACCCTCCTCAATTGCGTCAATACCACCATTGGGACGACGGCGCCACTTGTGAATGCTGCTTCGGGAGCGGGAGCGGTTCCGGCAACCGAACTGCTCGGTCTCGCATGGATTGTATGGATGCTGTTGTATCTATGGTAGGCGAATATCCTTGTGAGTTTTGATGTCTTCGCAAGGTCGACGCGCTCTTATGGAAATTTAGTTTGTAATGTCGTGTGTATCGTATGCTGCTCGCGTTGTAAGATGATGTGTAACGTTATCGCTTCAGTTCTTGTCAATGGAAAAACGACTTGATCTCTGGGGTGAGGTTTTGCACGCGTTCGCTGAGCGATGCGGGAACGACCAACAGAATTCTGTGCATCGTCTGATACGGTCGTGCCTAATCCCCAAGTAACGCGATCGTAACGGCACTCCTTGGCACTCCATGCTCGGGAGCTTTGTTCGCTGATGGTAGTTCGGCGATAGAAAGGAACATGTCAATGGAATATGCCAATATTTTGATCGGGTTCCTGTTATCGGCGACTGCGCGTTCCAGACCAGGCCCAAGACCGCACTACCTTCTCTTTCCTCCCCACAGCGCGATCGATAAGACGGTAACAATGGAAAACCAGCGGCCACCTCAGTCTTTCTTGATCCTCCGTTGTAAAGGCTTTACGCCAGTTGCAGTGGGCCAGAACACGCCATTAGATGTACGTAGCATTGTCGACATTCACCAGCTCCTACCCGAGTTCATAGCACATAGGAGATTGAGATGGTTGCCCGAAAGTCTTTTAGCATTCCGCTTGAAAACCGCGACCATGACTCCATCCGGTACTATACAAAGGTTGATGACGAATTCATACAAATTATTCCAGCGGCTTGGCCAGACGTTCGCCAGGCTATTAAGGCACTCTGGATCCAATTCCGGATTGAGGGTGAGTTCCCCAGGAGAGTCAGACCTCCACCAGTGCTCTAATCCATTGTTTACAACAAACAGGGCAATTACATGGGCCATAAAGTTAAGGAAGCACCTACTTACTTCTTACTTTTCGTTCTCCCCCCACAATTGATAGGTATCTTTGCGCTGTTCTTCCTGTTACATCGACTGTCACCGCCACTACTACGCGGTTACTACCGTGCCACACTGCTCTTCGTACATATGCCAGTCCTCTGTCAACGCGCCCTGATGGAAGTTTAATTTGTAACTACTAACGTCGTGTGTTGTATTGTATGATACTCGTGTTATAAAATGATGTGCAACGTTACCGCTTCGGTCGTTGTCAATGGAAAAATAACGTTATCTCT
Organism: Amanita rubescens; assembly: GCA_015039365.1. Lineage (NCBI taxonomy): Eukaryota > Fungi > Basidiomycota > Agaricomycetes > Agaricales > Amanitaceae > Amanita > Amanita rubescens. The sequence continues at coordinate 1,773 of WION01000421.1, forward strand.
AGGGTGGGGTCCTGCATTTCGCTGGGCGATGCGAGAACGACAAACAGGATTCTGAAGTTTTCGTTCAGCCTCCGTCACGTCACATCCCATGTTTATCAACGACAGATGCTTGGGTCCCAGGCCAGGCTCGAGACTGCGCAACTCTCACGTAGCTTCTCTTCTTTCCTCACATCGCGATAAGACGAGGACAATGACAGATGAACATCGTTCAGCGTCTCCAAGTCAGCCCATCAGCCTTATCTTCCTATTCTACGCAACGCCTCCTACCTCGGCTAGCTTAGAACTACCAACGATGTCGATCGCATGCCAGGGCATCAATCCGGTGAATCTTGGATGAGCTCACATATTGTCAGCGACTCGCAATGGATTCACGCATCCACCAACTACCCTCTTGGCTCCTGAGTCCTTATCCGTCCAGTCACTCGTCCCATCCGCACTGTATACCAAGTCAAACATCTTCAAGACTCGTCCAGATGCGAGGAAAGCAGAATCATTAGCCTCCAACTTCAAACACCCCCACGACTTCCCCAGCTTGAATCCGCACCAAGCTCCCGGCCCTCGGATATGAAAGTCAGCACTTGCTTTCAATGTTTCGCCAAGCGCCGTTCGATGGTGCTGGCAGAGAACTTCAACCCGAGGCTAGAAGATATGTCTCAGCGCTGCTAGTCATAAGCTGTTTTCGGTACCCTTTTTCGTATATGCGGACTGCGCGTCGGCTACACTGAGCTATGGACATGGCTCGATGAGTGGGATACAGATTTGCGACAAAGGACTAAGGCGAGGACAAGGGCAGGGATGATAGACAAGAGAAAGGGGAAAGAGAGGCGAAATGGTGGATCTTTCGTGTCAGGTTCGTCGACATCGACGTCGATATTGTGGATGATGTTGACCATTTTCAAGGTCATAGACGCCATCTTGACAAACTATACACCCAATTCATTCAGCTATATGCACCAAAACTACATCCTTTGAACTGAAGTCCGACTCCAATTCGAAGGGCCATCTTATCTCTACGAACAACACTGGGAGTACAACAAGTTGGTTTATCTATCCTCCAAGTAGGTCCCGTTTACGTTAGTAATATCGATAGACTGATGGATAGTGAATCGAGGAAGAGACAGATACTGATATGATTCGAGTAACGCAAGATAAAAGGGATCGATAACGGGCCGTTTGTCTAATCAAACGAGATCCTGACCGGAAAGGTCAGTTTTGATCCCACCTTGATCCCTCACTCGTGTACTCATTCATGGTGCGTATAACCAGGGTCCAAAGAAGCTGGAAAACGAAAAGGAGGGTGAGGATGTTGGAGGTGCATATCCATGATCCGTAAGCGTTGGTTTTCTGTTGGTAGTCCATCGACGCTGAGAGGGTTAGATTATATGAAAGGAATACCGGCGCGGACGCCAGAACCGCTAATGCGCCAGTTGTTGTAAGTATTGGTTCAACGTTTGCCTATTGGTTGATATAGGTCTTATCGCCGTCTTTTCGAGAGTTATAGCATCTGAAGGGTAGGGTCATTAGGAGCATCGGCCCTGATCAAAATATCGAAGGCTGTGGTCAATCCACTTTCCACTAACGGCACGAAATAGACTAAAGATATGGAAGTCTGACACAGGACGTGACGGGATGAATGTGGAAACGGCGATTCCATGTGGCCCCGCCGTGACTTCACGGGGCGAAGATACGCCCTTGAGTCCCAACCGCTCCCTTCTGATGTTGCAGTCACGGACGCGCGTCGCTTGAAACGATTGCTATGAACGTTCAGTTCCTCCGTTAGGGTGCCGGGCACCTTCTGCGTTCGGAATGCCTTGGAAAACCAACCACCCTGATTCAGACGATCCTGTGATCTGAAGCAAATGACATCGACTAAATGCCCCACCTCCAAATGCCGCGATCCTGATTACTTTGTCTTCTGACCCAGGAACGAATCATCTCTTACCATTCAAGGACCTTATAGTTATGGCCACGGACCGCTTGAGACGATCATTTGTCATCAGCGTTGGTATTGCATTTCTGCTTCCTCCCTGTTGGAAAGGTACTTCTCGAATCGTGAAACTCGCTTCTCGGAGAGGTGCTCGTGACAGCAGTAGCGGTGGCCCGGGGAGCAGTGAAGGTGAGGGTGAAGGTAGCAGCACCACTCTTAACGGTTATGTAATTCACATATCACCCCACTACGTCCATCCTAGGCACCAACTCTACAGCATTCACAAGTATGGCTGCTATGATTCCCATGTGTTGGTGGCGCCACACCCCATAAAAAGCACAGGCCACAAATCTCTCCCACTCCATTCTGACTTCTGGACGTACCTACGATCCAATGTTGGTCCCGCAGGCTTTCGACATAACTCGGCACACGGATGAAGATGAAGATATAGGCTTTCGTGTTGCGATCAGGCAAGATGATGGTGGTGGTGGTGGAGGTGAAGGAGGGGGTGCTGAGGGCGGCGATGAGGGCGGAGATAATGGTAGCAATGTCGGCAACGGTGCTGGCGGCAATTTCGGCGGCAATGTCGGCGGACTAGGTGATGACGGCGCGGGAATCGATGATGGAGGCAGTGGTGACTCTGCTTCTGAAGTTAGCACGTCTTCGGAGGGAGGTCCGAGACCAGCCGTCATATCTGGAGGCGGTGGTGGGCCCCCGGTCATTATACCCCCTGGGAATCCATTTGCAGGTCGTACTGCAGGTGGAGGAACGCGAGCGCTGATATTTGGCAACAGGTTAGTTCAAGTCGACAATTACTCTCCGGTCCTGACATTGAGTTGTCGCGCAGTCAATACGGAAGCGGATACCCGAACATAACCGGATACCCGAACATTACCGGCCCTGGAACCGCAGGACGAGGATTCCCATTTTACTTCTGGCCAGTAGTTTGGGCAGGGAACGGCACGGGTTACCTCTACGCAACCGATGTAACTATTCCTTTTACGCAGAAAGAATCAGGTAGACTAACTGATGAAATTCAGTATGGATTGCCCACGAATACAAGTCGACCAGGAGGGGCTTTAGTTACTTCCATCTTCTCTTCAAATACCACGAACACTATGCTCCGAATTCTTTCAGACAACCAGACGGTCATCGATCTTATAAGCACAATTACTAGCCCATGTTCATCAAACCTTCAAACTACCAATATAACCCCTACGGCCTACAACGACTCAAGCACATTGCCAAAACCTGAACAAGCCATACAATATTATAGAGCAAGCAGCATCGTCCTCACGTTGGACGGTTATAACAACACAGCAGACTTGACCAATGCTACATCTAATGTGCCGCTCCCATCTAATATCGATCAAACCCTCCTCAATTGCGTCAATACCACCATTGGGACCACGGCGCCACTTCTGGGTGCTGCTTCGCATTCGACTTGGGACACGTCGATGATAATCGAATTTGTCTTTTCACCTTTCAATTTTTTTTTGGGTCTCTTTTGTCTTTATGTGAGTTTTGATGTCTTCGCAATGTCGACGCGCTCTTATGGAAACTTAGATAATAGCTCGCGTGCTTACAAGTTGTTGTCGATGATGTGTAACGCTACCGCTTCAGTTCCTATCAATGTTATCTCTGGGGACTGGGGTGGGATTTTGCATGCATCTGTATTTCGCCGTGAAGCGGGAATGCAACAGGATTCTGGATTGCTTTGCTTTTTCTTGAAAATTGTACTTTAGCTATACATTGTCTGATACAAGTAACCTTTCGTGCGCACGGACGAGTCCCTTTGTAAGTTTATAGGCGGTCACCTTCAGCCTCCGTCACGTCACATCTCATGTTTATCAACGACCACCAGATGCTTGGGTCCCAGGCCAGGCTCGAGACTGCGCAACTCTCACGTAGCTTCTCTTCTTTCCTCGCATCGCGATAAGACGAGGACAATGACAGATGAACATCATTCAGCGTCTGCAAGTCAGCCTATCAGCCTTATCTTCCTCCGTCACGCACATTGGGCGCCAGTCGTAACGAACCAAAAACCATTCATATCTGTACGTATCACCTTCAATCGAAACACATCAGTTCTTATCGCAACCGATGGCATGATAGGATATCGAGCGACTCGCAAGACAGTTTTTCGACTTTTTGCCTACGGAGCAGCTCAAGTACTTTACAAAGTTCGTTGATGACGAGCTTGTTCGAATCGATCCAGCGGCCTGGCCAAGCATTTATCATTTTGTTACCTCGATCTGGATTGAGACGGGTAGTGGGCCTTCAGCTGTTAATCCCCAGGAAGTGAATTCGTCATCGCCCCGGCCTCTGCGGTACCCGCAGCCCAGGACCTCCAATCCCTGGGCTGTGTATCAACATCTATCCCGGTTTGCAACGCCAACTGGGGATGACGCACCTCAGCTTATCTTCCTCCGTCGTGAAAACAGGGTACCGCTCGTAACGAGCCAAAAATCGTCGATATCTGTATGTATCATCACCTTCGACGCTCTTCATATCTGATCCAATCCGTTGGCATGATCTATAGGACATTGAGCAAATTGCTAGACAATTCTTCAGCTTTTTGCCTTATGAGCAACTCAAGCTCTTTACAAAGTTCGATGACGACGAACTTGTACGGGTAGATCCAGCGGCATGGCCAAGCATTTACCACGTTATTTCCTCGATCTGGATAGAAACAGATTATAGGCCTCCAAGCGTAGAAGTGCGTCCTCCGTCACGCAGTTCCCGGCCGTATTCTTCGGAGGATGTATTCCCGCCGTCACGCAGGAGTTCACGTTCGTCAGAACGGTCTGTGTTGGATCCGGTGGGATCACGGGAACCATCTACTCCGTGAGCCAGGAGCGGAGACGGGATGGGAAAGATGGGGGTTCAAGAGAGAAAGGAATGAGATGAGGAAGGGGGCATGTTGTAAACCCAAATACAACACGCATTTAGATTGGGAGTGGCATATATAAAAGGAGCAGTTGTAGGAACGGGAATTCCATTCAGAACTTTGGCTCCTGCTAAATCGAGTGCCTACCTGATGCTGTGTTTGCACGCGCACAGCTTCTCTCTTCCCTTCACAGCAAGACAAAGACAATGGGAAACCAGCCGCCACCTCGATCTTTCTTAATCCTCCGTTTTGGAGATAATACACCAGTTGCAACAAGCCCGGCATCGACATTGGCTGTACGTAACATCGTCGACACTCACTAGTTCCTGGCATCCGAATTTATAACATATAGGACATTGAACGGGTTGCTCGACAATTTTTCCCCATTCCAGCCTCTGCACGGTCGCTCAAGCTCTATACAAAGTTTGAAAACGATGAACACATAAGAATTGATCCAGCGGCATGGCCGGACATTTACCATGCTGTCACGACACTCTGGATCGAACTCGATAGCCCTGTGCCCACCGTCATCGCTGCGCCCAGAGTCGTCAGAAAGCCTGTTATATACCTTTATCCCCCTACGCCCATTTCTGTTAATGTCCGTCTTGCCTTGACATCCACCTGGAAGTTCTCTGCCATCTATCCGTTGGTTCCTGTAAAGCGAGCAGAATCCAACTCTAGTCTACCGATCGAAGGAGAAACCATAGCTTGGAACGTATTCGCGGAACCGAATGGGACCTTACGCTCATCGGATGGTCTAGAAGTATCGTATCTCTACTGGGAAGCAGAGTAAGTAGCGTATTTTGTGTACTTTGATTAATTAACGCTTACGTCCGTTTGCAGCGCCCAAGCGTGTCGAGATATCGTTACCCCTCCGATGTCTCGCTCTCATACGCCGGTCGAAATATTCGATCCTTCCAACCCTGTCCTGACACCGCACAATTCGGTCCTTCTTCGTGTACCAAGCGATCTCACGAAATACCTGGAGCAGGCACTCACCGCATTGGGACTGCACACCGAGGCTCGGACCTCTTTCATCACGTAAGTCTTTCATAAGTTTTTTCCTAATTCGCATAACGTTCCGAAATAGATTCTGGCTTCCACTGTTTGTGAAATATGAATACGTTGCTCTAAGATTCTTGGAACAATCGTCATACGAATCTGCAGCGCGCCTTGATATTACTCCGAAGCCTGATATTGTTACGCGTGTATTTATGTTGTTCCGTGGTGTTGGGTCGCATGATCTAGCCCTCTGGACGGAAGCAGAAGAGAGGGTGAAGACGATGGATGTTGATGCTTGGAGGTCTATTGTTGGTATCAATGCGGAGGGAATGGGTTGTGATGAATTATTCAGGGTGCTTGAGTGGGGTGGAATGGAAGTACGTTAGTAGTCAGGATTCTGTTCTGTAGAGTCCTATGAGGTGCAAACAAAAGGAAAATGCGATATCATATATGTCACATCAACATTGTGGGAAAAGAATATAGACAAGGGTCTGCCACGCTACGATTGTGCAGTGTGCCTACGCTACACCTAGCGAAATACATTACATTTGTGATCTAGAATGTCCAGAGACAAAGCATGACTGGTTCAATCAAGCTCGCCGCTTGGAGTCGGAGCAAGTGTCACAGTCACGCTCTAGGATGGCCACATCCACTTCATCTGTCCTCCTTCTCGGTTCTTCCTCCATCCAATCTCTCGTCCCATCCACACTCATATCCCAAGTCGAATCTCTACTCGACTCTCACAGATACGAGGATGCCATAGACTTAGCAGACCAACAACTCAGAAAACTCCAACTTCAAACACCCCCCGGCGACAGCACCACGTCTGTACCACCACTTCAAGAGGTCGAAGAGCTCAATTACGTTTATCAACGTATTGGTTTTCAATGTTTTACCGAAACCCGGTTCGACGACGCTGGCAAACTGTTTGCGAATGGGAACCTCGATCCGAGGCTTCTCGTCAGTTATTATCCGGGTTTGAGGGGAAGCTTATTCTCTGCTGAGGATCAGGTGGACGTGTTTCAAGGCGTGGCGGATAAAATGCCTACTGAAGATTCGGTGGAGGACATAGGTGAGCCATCGTCCGTTTTTCTTTCTTTCTTTCAATTTCATCCCATAAACATCATCATATTCTATTCTACTTGACCTACTCTGGGTTGACTACGTCTCTAACTACAATTACCATCTTCCCCTCTCCTCCCTCTATCCCCATTTTCTTACCCGTTCCGGTCTCGGAACTGACGCTAGTCGCGGCCAACCTAGTCATGAACTACTCTCCGCATCTTTCTCCGGACACGCAGACCGCGCCAGAGGCAGTTGAATTAAGAAGGGTCCTCGTTATGGCTGCGGAAGAGATGTTGGAGGGGTTTTTGAAGAGGTGGCGGGGGAAGATGGGATATAGATATGCTTCCGCGGTGACGACAAAGGACGTAGAGAAAGGCAGGGTGAAAGCGAAAGGAAAAGCGAAAGCGGTGGATCCTACTTGTCAGGTTCGTCGACATTCATGTTGGTGTTGTTGGAATGATGTTGATGGTTCCCCCCCCAAGGTCGTAGACACCGTCCTGGCAAAACTATATGCCCAATTCGGGAAGAAAACCGAGCTATATGCGCTCATTCACGACCAAAATTACATTGTTCTATCCGAAGTCGAAGATTCTCTAATTCAGGCGCGTCAAGTCAACGCGCTGTGTCAACTCTATAAACAACACGGGGAGGATAACAAGTTGCTTGATCTATATTCCAAGTTGGTATCTTTTGCGTTGTCATTTGAAAAGCTTAGAATTAAACTTTTGATAGGTTAATCGATGGAGAATGGACGGACAAGACGGTTTCTGATCCGGTTACTGACATGATTCGAGTGTTACAAGATAAAAAGGATCGAAGTCTAACTCAACAGTGGACGGTTTGGCTTATAAAACGGGATCCTGACCGGGGGATAAAGGTCAGTTCGAGTCTGCATTGATCCCTTGTTACTCTTTTCACGCATATAACCAGTTATTGACACTCAAAGAAGCGGGAAAGCGGAAAGAAAAGTCAGAAGAGGACATTGCGCTATTAGATCAGGTCAAAGAGGCCAACGCGAGTGCGGGACAAGAGTACCTAGAATATCTGGTACTACAACGCAAGTCTTCCTCGGTAGAATTGCACACCCGACTAGCGATGTTGTATGCGGAGAAGGTGATGACGTATCTAAAAGATGAAACGATTTCCAAACTATGGCGAGCCAAAGGTAAATCCCAACCCTCTCGTTGAGGGTTAGTCAGTTCTCACCCATTTGTTTACTAGCTTCATCTTACGCATCATCACAACCGCCACCCGAAACACCGTTCATATCCTACTTTGCCTCTACGACACCAGACTCTCCACATAAACGTGCCAGGCTCAAGCTTATACTTATCCTTGCAGGATCCTCTCTGTGCGACACCGATTTTCTGAAACAGAAATTAGCCAAATCCGAAGGTATCCTCCGGATCGAGCACGCAATTCTCGATGCGAGGACGGGGGATCATAATGCAGTATTGGTTGGCCTGGTCCATGACGTGAGAGATTTTGTCTCTGCCGAGATGTACTGCGCGGTTGGGGGAGGTGTGGAGGGGGTGTTGGAAAGAAAGGTAGCGTTGGGACTGGGTGGGATGGAAGGTGGTGAAGTGGGCAAGTTCGTCAATGGGTTGTTTGGTGGTTCAATACCGTCACCGGCTGCGGATGAGGAGGTGAAGAAACGGTTAATGATGATGTTGTTGGAGGTGCATATGCGTGATCCGTAAGTGGCCAGTCTTGCACCAAGTTGTCCATCGAACGTTAACGGGATTCGGGTTTTTATATTTTATTTTAGAAAAGGCACTCCGGCGCTTACAGCGAAATTGTTGAATGCGCAGGCTGTTCATCTTGATACTGAGGATGTGAGTACGTCTAAGAGGCGGATCGTGATTGATTTTGATAATTCGTAATAGGTCCTATCGCTCGTTCCCTTGGACTGGCCAGTACAAGTCTTGTCTCTATTTCTATCAAGGTCTTTCCGACGGTTACTGCATCTGCAGCATGAGGGTAGGATTATGAAGAGTATCAGTGCCAGTCAAAATCTTGAGGTCCGTGCTCAAGTGTTTTTTTATGTCAGTTCAGTCTATTGATGTTGATTGTCTGAAATAGATTAAAGATAAGACATGGGATAGTCTGAAGCAGGGAGGCTGTTTCGTTGAGGAGGCTGTAGACGATGATGGTAAAGATGGTGGTCCTGAAAGTGGTTCATTTGACGAGAAGAGCGCGCTTATGGAGAAGCTTGTTGTACACTTCTCGGATTTGACCTGAGATGGTGGCAGGGTAGTTGATTCAAGGAGATCCTCCCTATGCGACAAGCAATTGCAGGCTCTTCCGGATCAACGATGCTAGATCAAGATTGGACAGGCTTCCCGCGAAAGCTGCAACGTCTTGCCTGCGGTGCTTTTTTTTTCGACGTTTTCCCAAACTTTGCCCGGACGCCAACATTCAGAACAATTTATTGCATTAGGCAGTAATTCGATACACTTGTTGTCAAGCAGTCGCCGGGTAAATTCATCTGTTTGTATTTACCTGGTGTAAGCCATGCTGGGAGTCGAAGGATGAATCTGAGGACATTTGCTTGTGGTACTATGAATATGATCTTGAGGATGGATTGAGAATAAGAACGAGCGACCGGAAAATGGTAGATATTGTCATTACACGTGTTGAATGTTGAATTCGGACGGATAGCGTCAGAATGCCCGCCTCACCTAACTCGGTCAATATGCACATTTGGCGATTATACCAGAACGTCCCGTGTCGATGGACGATAGGGGAAGTCCGTGATATGTGACACCCGCCGCAGGTCTTGGATAATATGCCGCCATCGAATCAAGTCCAAATCCCTGGTATGATAAATTCTTTTCATCAGTTTCTATCTAAACAACATAACAGCAGAAACGCATTTAGACGTGAACCCTCCGAACGACTCGTATGATGTCCCAGCTCTCATACCGAAACCGCCAGGCTTCTCTCTCGATGATCACCTCGACAGACTTACCAAAAAACTAGAACAGCCAGTTGAAAGCGAGCATGAAAAGGTGATGAACGAGATGAGCCGTGAGATGTCCGTCCTTCGGGCACAGCAGTACGAAATAGAAAGCTGGATTGTCCACAAGGCAAGTCATTATCTTCAAAGCTATATATATATACTAATTTTTTCGATATATTGGGCAGGATATAAATGCTTTTGACAAAATCGTGTTACGCGATTTGTTGCACAAAGCACAGGCGGTGCTAGCGCACGCTCGAATCAGGGGCTTGTCAGAATCAAAGTCACTTGACTATGGTATGGACCAGCACGCTCGCCATGAAAACGCCAAAGCGATGTTGGGCGCATTGCACACGAATCCCATCGCACAACAGCTGTCCGCTTCTGTGACAGCCCTCAATCTCCTAACGGAAGAATGTTCGCGCATCGGGGATGAAGTCGTTCATAAGGAGTTCATTAATCACAAGGGGTGCACAGCCGCTATTGAGAGATGCAAGTCGGTCCCGGAGCGTGAAGCGTTCGGCCTGCTCCTCGAACTGGTAATGACTTACGGGTGGGAATGACCCTCCAGCTATATTCAGACTACTACTATCATTATTGGTTTGTACACTATTAGATACGACGATACACACTAGGGTTTGCTATATATAGGGGACAAAAAAGCGATTTCGACATTTCGAATCTGTGCCCTCAGATAGGAGACAGTCGGCCGTTTCAAGCGATGCCTTGGCGTGTAGTCGCTGTAACATGTGTCCACTATACACGAATCAATTGACATGCGTAATTCATGACGATCGGGCGACATTGCTAAAAAAACAGTTGTCATTGAGTAACATCTAATTCTAATAAACATTGATCGTCGAGCCATAGCACCATTTCCACCACCATTAAAACTTGAACAATATAAATGAGACTTATAAACGAAGTCAATCACGTCGCTTAATGCCAAGCTTGCAAGCGACCAGCTTCCTTAGAAATCCCTCCCATATTTCGACCTAAGCGTGACAGGTTAGACAAACTCCGCGGTTCACGGGGGACACTAACCCGTTCATCAGGTCGCTCAAGAACAAAGCTATACCGGCGGAAAAGAGAAGCAACGACAATGCGCATCTCCATCATGGCAAGATTACGACCCACACAAGCTCTACATCAAACGGTCAGACAAATGGACGCAACTTAGCGCACAAGATCCTGCTCACCTTGGACCGACAGAAAACGTGTTGAGCGTCTTCTGCATAAGACTCTGGTCACGCTCGAACCACCGTTCGGGTCGGAAAACTTCGACATCTTCGCCCCAGACATTGACGTCGCGATGGATGGTGTAGCTGGGCACGCTGAGAATGGTACCTTCGGCGAAGTGTTGACCTGACACCGTCAAGCCGCCTTTTGGAGCAACGCGGGGAAGGCCGATACCAGAAGTGGTGTGAACACGGAGAGCTTCGTTGACGCAAGCGTCGAGATAAAGAAGGAGTTTGACCTGATCAGCGGGTGCGACAACATCGTCTTCTGCTCCAAGATGGTCATCCAATTCCTTTTGAAGTTTCTCCTGGACGCGGGGATTGCTGGCAATGTGATAGATGATAGCGGTAATTGAGCTAGAACGGCGTAAGTATAGGTGTGGTATATTAATGTTTCAACTTACTTTGCACTGCTATCCGAGCCGGCAATTAGGAAAGTTTGAGCTTCGGCTGTGAGTTCTTCTGCGCCCAAAGGCTTGCCTTCGTCATCGCGACCGTTCTGCAGTTTGCTGAGCAAATCGTTACGATCCGTGGGGTTTGCCAATCGTTTCGCAACAGCCATAATAGATATCCCGGCCAAGTACCGAACACAGTCCGTTCCGAATCGGTATCCAGGAAGTTTGCTCACGATCGGCCTCCAAGAGGGAGGCAGCACACCTATGCACATCGAAAAGTCACCACGGCCATTCAAGATCTCAACGGCGGGAATGCCGATGACGTCCGAATTTATTTCCTCTTTGCCGTAGGAATTCATGAGGGCTTGTTGGCTGCCATGGTGTTTTGGGGCCATAGCGACATCTTTACCGGATTCTAACATTCCAAATGGAGCTCCGAATGACAGGTCTCCGATGATGTCAAACGCCAGATAGTTCACCCCTATGACGGCTCTTGTATCAGTTTTGTAAACTATGCGTCATGGGACCAGAGCTTACAGGGAAGGACATTCAGGTAGAGTCGTCCATCTCTACCCTCCCATCCGCCTTCTCCATCGTTTCCGGACATGCCTTTGAGAGCGAGGTCGTGGAACTGATCCCACCGCTTGATGAGTTGAAGAACATGACGCTTGAGGTGGGGCTCAAACTCGAGAACATTCTTCTGGGAGAAAATGTGCGAAATAATCTTGCGTTTACGCGTATGCTCGGGCCGATCACGAGTGTTGAACACGCCGCGTCTTATAGAGACGAAGGCATCATAAAAGTCGGATTTTAAAGCACCGTTTCCGTGACCGTAGATGGAGTTCAATGCCTCCGGGTCGGCGACGGAGATGTGATTGGGAGCAATGCGAACGATGGGTCCTGTTCCACGACCAAGTTAGCGAGCTAGATAACGTATCAAACAGGGATACAAACCGTATTTTTGGTGGGCTTTATGGACGCTATCAGAGCGGTGTCCCATCTTGCTAACATAGCCCAACTAGAGATGGGAGAACTTTGCGAGGAAGGGCCCCGGTCTGCCCTTTACACCACAAGGATCTACGAGCCATGGAATAAAGTGGGCGAGGAGACCGATAGCGGGGATTGCGAGAGCTACAGTGTAGTAATTGATAGAAGACATCTTGCAAGGAACTGAGGAGACATTGGACGGCGATATTTGGTGGTTTATGTACTGCGCTGCTGATGCCAGAGGTCATAATGGACACTGTTGACAACGTTAACACCTCCATCGTAGCATCAGTAACCGTGACCGCAAATCTCCAAATGTGGCGGTGAATGAAACCATTTTCCGCACTTTCACAGTTGTTCTGACCAGAAATATGTGGTCTTCTCCCACAATCGAAAATACTGGGGTGTGGTAACATGCTTGGCGTTGGCGCACATTACTCATTGACAGAACGAGACCAAGCTGAAATTGTCACGCCGTCACGTCCTGATTTCCTTTCCGGGTATTCCTTTCCTTTTTGGCGGCAGCGCATATCCGAATTTCCCATCACTCATTCCCAACAAATAGAAGTTGCCTGGTGCATAAAAGTATACCTATGTGTTTAATATACCTGATTGGCCTTCCATGACAGAGTGCTTATGGCTCGCGCCTCATCCCAGTCTCCAGATAATAGCATTACTGGTGTACACGCCGACATTCAAGTCCCTTGTATCTTGCTTAATAACTTCTCGCTTGCGTCCCCAATAGGCAATCCGATTGGTGGATTAGCCTTTTCCAGCGCGTTTGGTCAACTCGAACAAACGCATGAGTGGATGCTACTGGAACATGCCGGCCAACTACAGTGCTGGTGTATCGAGCTATGCCTCGGTGACAGTGGCGAGGTGAGCCTCCCTTGGCGCGCGTGCGATATTCTACGCCCTGCTCGAGTTTGCCAAGCAAAAGGCATTCCAGAACGTGTTTATGCTAAGTACGACTTCTCCGTGTCCGCGCGTGGTGCGAAAGACGAGCGGTCAACTGCTACGCGTGCAACGACTGAGTGCGCAATTAGCTCTTCTGTGCAACGAGCAGCAGGGCAGTGGGGACCATCGCTAGCTTGAAGTGATGTGTCCAGATCAGATAATGTGGATGAGAAGTATGACGTGGATGATAATCTTCCTCCGCGTTCCGGAGACGTTGGGCATCAGTACAGACTGCTACAACAAAGTAAGCAATAACTGCGGAGGCGGAACCCGGTTAGGTGCAGACGCTGTATGAGGGCGCGGGGTTGCAGCGTAGTGGAGAGATCATTTGAGGCCATGCGGGCGTGGGGCGGCAGTACAGCCGCAGGTACGGCATACGATGAGGCGGGAGGCAACAGCAGGTGGGGAGGCCATTGAGACAACGGGAGAAGGCGGTTGTGACGAGGACAACAGTAAGCTTTGTTGGAAGCCGTTTGAGTCAATGGGAGCGAAAGCAAGCAGGAGGGTGAGTTTCCATGACTGTAGCGCGGTGTAGGATACGTATGACTTTATCAGCACACATCACCCAAAGATATGTGCGGTGGCGGTTGCCGGAGGTGGGGAGTGACGGTGCATTAGTCCTCCTGCGTAGACGGCTTCTGGTGCCGGGATCTAGCATAAATAGTCCTACACGCGGGTGCGGGTCAACGAAAAAGGCAGCGGTAGTGAGGAACGCACCAACGACTCGCAATCTTCCAACTGGCACGGAAACGACGAAGTGGATGGGGCCCGATTTTTCTCTTACCTCGTTCTGACGTCTTTCGCCTAGGCTCGGAAGCAACGCAAAGCAGAGGATTTCGTACGCGAACAAGAATGAGCGGCGAGAGAAGCCGAAGCGCTGCAAGCTCAAATCAAAGAAGACGCCATGCACCAGCTACTGGCTAGAGAAGAGTGTTCAAAGCCCGGGATAGGGCGTAACCAGAATCCACGGTGGTACTGAAGCAAGTGGCTTGAGGTTTAGCATCGTCAGGTTGTTCCACCCAGAATGGTGCGCAGCTGCGTTCCGTTCCACATTTGAGGAGTACTTGTTTTTTTTTGCACCACCAGAACGTCTGGGAACTGTGTGCCTCGCCAGACCAGTCTTCGGCGACGTGAACGCAACCCTCTCCCTCAAGACGTCACCGGTCGTCTTCGACGTGCACTATTGTACCGCGACAGAAAGAAAATAAAACAAGTCGAAGCAGATTTCGAAACAGGCGCCCGGCGTTGATGAGAAAAAAATCACCTGCTGTGTCCGTCGAGATCAACCGTTTTATTTTCAAGCTTCTATGACCTTGACCGCTTACCTATATCGGCTTTGTTATGTGGTGCTTCAAGAATCAACATTACTCGGTGCCGAATCGCGTTTGTGATTGTTTGGCAGGGCGGCGCGAATCCGCGATCGCCGAGCCCCGGTCCGCGGATTATATAAGTAACCAATACGACTCGCCTCTTCCCCACACCGACTCTAGATGCTCGGACGACGGAGCAGATGTGATCCGAGTGTGACAAGCTGCTGCCAGTTGGCGCAGATTTCCGTCGGTGGGCGAGTGATCATTCATCCGTTCAATCTTCTTTTCGCAGCTCAGTACGTTGTTGATTAAACTTCTGGCTTCCTCAGTTGTTAACCTTCACCACTAGCACATGCCTTGCATCCAGATGATTTTATTCGCATTCACAAAGGCATGGAACGCCGACCACACCACTAGACGTGGGCCCCAAGAACATTGTTAGCGGAGAAGAAGCTTCGCAATGCATTTCCAGGATCGAAGTTCGAGAAGCGTAAAATGGATGGAAAAGATGTTATATTGCTTCAATTTCGTAACGATAAGTATATAGACGAAGGATCCGATGAATACCAACAACTTAAGGATGGTTCCCACCCGTAAATGAAAGAATCCGATGATGGTCGAAAACTACGGGATTGGGTTTTAAATCACTTCTGGGAATTGAAGAATGTGTTCATCGTATGCTGTTTCAAATTTTCCTGGCTTCGATGAGGTCATATAATTTACGAACCATCATGCACACTCAACTAGTCGTTATCATCAATGATCTGCGCACAAAGAAAGCCATTCCAGCAAGTTCTGAACCTGCATCCTCAGAGGGGAACAGATGCTGGATCAATCGATCGTTTCAAGCAATTGTTTCCAGCGATTGTGTTTGGCTACCGGTGAGTCTCGCCCTATAAAGCGCCATCATCCCTACGAGTCGGACGAGTTAATTCCACGACATCTTTGATTACACAAGATGGTTCACCGTTCAGTCATGTTGTAAAACCTATCAAGTCAAAGATCTCCCCGAGCGACATCTCCCGGGCCGACCATGGTGGTATTGAGGTCTTCCGAAACATAGAGCACAAAAGACGGCGCAACAGGTTTCGAACCTGCGGGTTCAGAAAGGACCAGGTGCTGGATCGTTTCGACCGATCGTTTCGAGCAATCATTTCAAACGATTGGTACCTGTATCCATGACCGTTAGGCTACTTGGTGTAAGAACGCATTTATCCCCAAGAGCCAAAAAACGAGATGGGTGGGTCTCACTTTCCTGGGTTACTATTAGAGGCAATGTTATTCCTGCTGTGAAATCCACCACATAGAGTCTCCCTGGCGTATGTTGGATGTGTCGAGGTCTCCCAAACGCAAAGGGCACAAAAAAGTGATTTCGACAAGTTTCGAACCTGCGCCCTCAGATAGGAGATAGTCGGCCATTTCAAGCGATTTCTGTAATATGCGTCCAACTACTAGACTGCACCTTATACACGAATCAATTCATATCGACATTGCTAAAAAAACAGTTGTCATTGAGTAACATCTAATTCTAATAAACATTCATCGTCGAGCCATAACACAATTAAAACTTGAATAATATAAATAGGTATGACTTATAAATGAAGTCAATCACGTCGCTTAATGCCAAGCTTGCAAGCGACCAGCTTCCTTAAAAATCCCTCCCATATTTCGACCTAAGCGTGACAGGTTAGGCACAAACTCCGCGGTTCACGGGGGACACTAACCTGTTCATCAGGTCGCTCAAGAACAAAGCTATACCGGCGGAAAAGTGAAGCGACGACAATGCGCATCTCCATCATGGCAAGATTACGACCCACACAAGCTCTACACCAAACGGTCAGACAAATGGACGCAACTTAGCGCACAAGATTATGCTCACCTTGGACCGACGGAAAACGTGTTGAGTGTCTTCTGCATAACACTCTGGTCACGCTCGAACCACCGTTCGGGTCGGAAAACTTCCACATCTTCGCCCCAGACATTGACATCGCGATGGATGGTGTAGCTTGGTACGCTAAGAATGGTGCCTTCGACGAAGTGTTGACCCGATACCGTCAAGCCGCCTTTTGGAGCAACGCGGGGAAGGCCGATACCAGAAGTGGTGTGAACACGGAGAGCTTCGTTGACGCAAGCGTCGAGATAAGGAAGGAGTTTGACCTGATCAGCGGGTGCGACAACATCGTCTTCTGCTCCAAGATGGTCATCCAATTCCTTTTGAAGTTTCGCCTGGACGCGGGGATTGCTGGCAATGTGATAGATAATAGCGGTAATTGAGCTAGAATGGCGTAAGTATAGGTGTGGTATATTAATGTTTGAACTTACTTTGCGCTGCTATCCGAGCCGGCAATTAGGAAAGTTTGAGCTTCAGCTGTGAGTTCTTCCGCGCCCAAAGGCTTGCCTTCGTCGTCGCGACCGTTCTGCAGTTTGCTGAGCAAATCATTACGATCGGTGGGGTTTGCCAATCGTTTCGCAACAGCCATAATAGATATCCCGGCCAAGTACCGAACACAGTCCGTTCCGAATCGGTATCCAGGAAGTTTGCTCACGATCGGCCTCCAAGAGGGAGGCAGCACACCTATACACATCGAAAAGTCACCACGGCCATTCAAGATCTCAACAGCGGGAATGCCGATGACGTCCGAATTTATTTCCTCTTTGCCGTAGGAATTCATCAGGGCTTGTTGGCTGCCATGGTGTTTTGGAGCCATTGCGACATCTTTACCGGATTCTAACATTCCAAATGGAGCTCCGAATGACAGGTCTCCGATGATATCAAACGCCAGATAGTTCACCCCTACGACGGTTGTATCAGTTATGTGAACCATGCGTCATGAGACCAGAGCTTACAGGGAAGGACATTCAGATAGAGTCGTCCGTTTCTACCCTCCCATCCGCCTTCTCCATCGTTTCCAGACATGCCTTTGAGAGCGAGGTCGTGGAACTGATCCCACCGCTTGATGAGTTGAAGAACATGACGCTTGAGGTGGGGCTCAAACTCGAGAACATTCTTCTGGGAGAAAATGTGCGAAATAATCTTGCGTTTACGCGTATGCTCGGGCCGATCACGAGTGTTGAACACGCCGCGTCTTATAGAGACGAAGGCATCATAAAAGTCGGATTTTAAAGCACCGTTTCCGTGACCGTAGATGGAGTTCAATGCCTCCGGGTCAGCGACGGAGATGTGATTGGGAGCAATGCGAACGATTGGGCCTGTTCCGCGACCAAGTTAGCGAGCTAGACAACATATCGAAAAGGGATACACACCATATTTTTGGTGGGCTTTATGGACGCTGTCAGAGCGGTGTCCCATCTTGCTAACATAACCCAACCAGAGATGCGAGAACTTTGCGAGGAAGGGGCCCGGTTGGCCCTTTACACCACAAGGATCTACGAGCCATGGAATAAAGTGGGCGAGGAGGCCGATAGCGGGGATTGCGAGAGCTACAGTGTAGTAATTGATAGAAGACATCTTGCAAGGAACTGAGGAGACATTGGGAGGCGAGATTTGCTGGTTTATGTACTGCGCTGTTGAGGCCAGAGGTCATAATGGACACTGTTGACAACGTTAACACCTCCATGGCAGCATCAGTAACCGTGACCGCAAATCTCCAAATGTGGCGGTGAATGAAACCATTTTCCGCACTTTCACAGTTGTTCTGACCAGAAATATGTGGTCTTCTCCCACAATCGAAAATACTGGGGTGTGGTAACATGCTTGGCGTTGGCGCACATTACTCATTGACAGAACGAGACCAAGTTGAAATTGTCACGCTGTCACGTCCTGATTTCCTTTCCGGGCATTCCTTTCCTTTTTGGCGGCAGCGCATATCCGAATTTCCCATCACTCATTCCCAACAAATAGAAGTTGCCTGGTGCATAAAAGTATACCTATGTGTTTAATATACCTGATTGGCCTTTCATGACAGAGTGGTTATGGCACGCGCCTCATCCCAGTCTCCAGATGGTAGCATTGTTGGTGTACACGTCTCCAGAGTCCGACCACGTCCAAGTCACAGGTACACAGGGTTATTTTGGGCTTTGTCAGTGGTGACTTGATCACGTCCGCTCCTTTCGACTCCTCACCCTTCCTCACCTCATTGCATGTGATCACTGTCCATATAAGATAGCTTGATCCCCACACCGATAATGGTAAGCAAATCTCGTTACCGATAAAGATCTGCACCTCGGTTTTCCTATCAATCCATTTCCATCCGTCCTGTATCTTGCTTAATAGCCTCTCGCTTGCGCCCCAATAGGCAATCCGATTGGTGGATTAGGATTTCTAGCGGGTTTGGTCAATTCGAACAGACGCATGAGTGGACGCTACTGGAATATGTCCGCCAAGTACAGTGCTGGCGTATTCGAGCAATGCCTCGGTGACAGTGGCGAGGTGAGCCTCCCTTGGCGCGCGTGCGATATTCTACGCATTGCTCGAGTTTGCCAAGTAAATGATGTGGATGAAATGGATGGCGTGGATGATAATCTCCCTCCGCGTGTAGTTCCGGAGACGTTGGGCATCGGCACGGACTGCAACAACAAAATAAATAATAACTGCGGAGGCGGAACCTGGTGAGGAACAGATGCCTTATTGGACGCTGTATGAGGGCGCGGGAGATTGCAGCGAGGTGGAGAGACCTCACTTGAGGCTGAGGGCGGTAGCAGCCGCAGGTACGGCCTCATTCGAGGCATAAACAGTCCTACACGTGGGCATGGGTCAACGAAAAAGGCAATGGTAGTGGGGAAAGCACCAACGACTCGCAGTCTTCTAACACATTAAACAATGCCAACGCCAGCGCCTGCTTCGAAATTTGCTTCGACCTTTTTTATTTTATTTTTGTAGCGGTGTAATAGTGCATGTCGAAGGCGACCGGCGGCGGCAACTTGAGGGGGAGGGTCACGTTCACATCGTCGAAGACTGGTTTGGCGAGATACACCATTCCCAGACGTTCTGGTGGTGCAAAATAAATAAATAAGTACTCCTCAAATGTGGAACGGAACGCAGCTGCGCACCATTCTGGGTGGAACAACCCGACGATGCTAAACCTCAAGCCACTTGCTTCAGTACCACCGTGGATTCTGATTACGCCCTACTTTGAATACTCTTCCCTCGCCAGTAGCTGGCGCATAGCGTCTTCTTTGATTTGAGCTTGCAGCACTTCGGCTCCTCTCGCCGCTCGTTCTTGTTCGCGTTGCTCCCGAGCCTAGGCGAGAGACGTCAGAACGAGGTAAAAGAAAAACTGGGCCGCACTCACTTCGTCGTTTCCGTGCCAGGAAAAAACGCCTGCTGCATCCGTCATTTCCAGCGATTTTTTTTACGCAATCGTTTCAAGCGACCGCTTCCATGGCCTTGACCGTTTGCCTATATCGGCTTTGTGCTTCAAAATTAGTACTCAGTGCTGGCGGCCCGCCGGCGCGAATCCGCCTTTTCAAAGTCCGATCTTCCTAGCTATTCGCCACTGGCAGCTGAAACTTGCAAGTACAATTCTCCTGGGACGAGTAATTTACGTCTATCATGAAGCCTGTAGGGTTGACATATAAGCTAGCTCCTTATGGTGAAGCGCTGGTCGGAACAGGTGCTTACGTGAGTTCGTTTGTCAACGTCCTGGTCCAGGCTGACGTTGCACATTGAACAGAGCATTGTTTACAAGGCCTCAGAACGTGGTTCTGATAAGCTTGTGGCTATCAAGAAGTCTCGCGTCTCGAAGAAAGTGAAGCGACCCATTCTCCAGCATGAGGCCCGAGTACTGCAACTACTTCAAGGAGGAACCTGCATTCCCGTTGTGTATGGATACGGTCAGCTTGATCATTTCGAATATGTGGCTATGGAGCTTTTGGGACCAAGCGTCGCAGACCAACAACAGAAGGGTGGCGCTGGTGTGATGGTGGAGACTGTTATTCGGGTCGTATATCAAGTGGTACGTGCGACACATATGGATTTCCCTACGTGCTGAAACTCGCCTGCAGCTCTCAGGATTACAGCATATCCATTCCAATGACATTGTACATCGCGATATAAAGCCTGAAAACCTGCTTTGCTCACTGGACGATGAATCGACTATAAAAATAATCGACTTTGGCATCGCTAAACCCCTTTCTGGTTGTCGTCCCAACAAATATGATCCACTCGCAGAACGGCGACATATTGTTGGTTCTCTTTACTGGGCAAGTCTCAATTCTCATAACGGCATAGGTCTGCACATCATTTCCACCTTAGGGGTTCTCATGTTTGTTTGACATATCATAGACCTTTCTCCACGCGATGACCTGGAATCCTTAGCGCTCGTCGCCCTCTTTCTTCTCCGCGGAAACCTACCTTGGAACCCTCGCTCGCGCTTGGAAGGTCCCCTGCGTTCTCAAGAGATCGTCAGATTAATAAAATTGAATTGTCCTGGCCCGGCTTTATGCAACGGATTTCCCCAAGAATTTAGCGAGCTGCTTACTTATAGCCGCTCTCTGACATTTGAGCAACATCCAGATTACGTTCAACTTCGCCTTTCACTCGCAACATTGGCTGAAAGGATGGGCTGTTCGGCCGACAGTGGTTCACTGGACTGGACATGTTGTTACCCCAAAACCACGAATCTCATTTTGCATGATCCTGACGTCTCGATCCCTGACGAGGATGAGGACGAGGGGGAAGATGACGAGAATCTCGGGAAAAACAGTTACTATGGGTGGGACATTGACCAGTGGGAGCGTAACGGGCCGAGAGACAGGGATTTGACCTTGCCTGTGGTGCAGGAGAACGACGTCGATCGCATCATACCCGTAATTGTAGAAGTTGAGGACAATTAAAGGTGACAATCTTTTTTTCGCAGCTCAGTACGTTGATTCGACTTCTGGCTTCCTCAGTTGTTATTCCAGTTCAGGGTTTGCATGGCTACCTCATGTCTGCCAGATTCATTGATAACATCGCACTTCATTTCACCGGGGGAGAACCGGCTCCAGAGGATTTGTTTCACCTTCAGAAAGGCATGCAACGCCGAGAACACTATCAGACGTGGACAAACATGGTTACCGGAGGGGAAACTTTGCAATGCATTTCCAGAATCGCAGTTCGATTACGTTCAGAAGCGTAACGTGGATGGAGAAGAAGTTATGTTGCTTCAATTTTGCGACATTGAGGATATTTAAGGATGGATCCCATCCACAAATGAAGGAATCTGAGTACATCCGGAAACTACGGGATTGGGTTCTAAATCGCTTCTGGGTGTTGAAAGATGAACCTCAGGACAATTTCGCAAGGTACTATGAATATGATCTTGGGGATGAATCGAAAGCAAGGGGTCCGGGAGCGACTAGGGAATAAATGTACAAGTTTCATCGAATATTGAATGTTGAACTCAAATATTATCGTGTTCATTACATGTATGCTGTAGTCCTGAACGTGTAGAGTTCCACGTTTTGAATCGCGTTTGTGATTGTTTGGCAGGGCGGGCAGCGCGAATCCGCCAACAGCGCAGGATCCGTCCGCGGATTACATATATAACCGGTACCCGAGCAATGTCGCTTCCCCACCCGTTTCTTCCCCACACCGACTCGTCATGGCATTAAGTCGGTGCCCAAGAAGGGCCCTCATCACCTCACACTTTGTTCGAGGCACCTCCAGAAGATACCACGACGAAACATTTGGATTTCGCAAGAGGAGGGAATACGTATTTCCAGATTGTGCGTTGGCTTTCGAGGCGTCGTGATTCTCTCTCTCATTATATTGCAGATACCCCTGCCCAATTGGAGAATCGCGCTATCAACGCGCCGTTGTTGCGATATGTTGATTCAATGCGCACACACGGGCACAGAGCAGCGAGTATTGACCCGCTTGACCTTATCCACCGGGAAGAAGTGGCTGCGTTGGACCCTGCACGGTATGGGTTGACAGACGAGAATAAACATTACAACGTGGACGGGATTGTCTGGACGAAACCGGTTGAGGAGTCTCGGGAACGAACGGGGGAAGGAGAGTGGTGGACGTTGAAAGAAATAACGCGCCATCTAAGAGAAGTTTATGTTGGCAGAATCGCTTATGAGGTGAGCACAAGCTCCGGATACTCGTGGACGTTATTGACCTGGATTACCCAGTATATGCATTATCCGTCGAAGACGGAGCGTCTGTGGTTCTCTCATCTGCTAGAATCTCATTCTCTCCCATCTTCAGAGGAGAAATCTGTGTTGGCGCCTATTGACCAAGATACCAAGAAGCGCATGCAAGGGCTATTGGCCCGTAGCGAAGTGTTTGACAACTTTTTGCAAGCCAAGTTTCCTAATTTGAAGCGCGTACGTTCTTTCTTTCCCAACTGAGAACACAAAGGAATGATTTTGATTGTGTAGTACGGCTTGGAAGGCGGCGAATCCATGATACCGGCGCTAGATTCCCTGTTCGCAGTGGCTTCGCAAAGTGAGCGTTCTTCAGTAGTTCCTATGCTATAAAGTCTCATGTGAGACTTGAAGGTGGCATACAACACATAGTTCTCGGTAAATCCATAATTAAAATCGTTTTGCCCTCGTCTAACGATATACGACAGCCATGCCCCACCGCGGTCGTCTCAACCTATTAACCGGGTTACTCGAATTCCCACCAACTGCCCTTTTCCACAAGATCAAAGGAGGGTCTGAGCTCCCCGAAGAATACGGCTGCGAAGGAGACGTGATAAGCCATCTTGGTACTTCTCTCCTCGCATCCATTAGGCAACTTGTTCACCATGCACCCAGTTGCATCACCCTCCTTGAACTACGACAATGCACATGGCCCCGTCAAAGTCTCACTCCTGCCAAATCCTTCGCACTTGGGTTCGTCCTCTAGCCATTGCATAGTTTCCTGATTAACTAGCCATCAGAGGCTGTCAACCCTGTTGCTATGGGAAAAACGCGCGCAAAACAGTTTTTTCTGCTCAAGACCTCACCAGCGAGTTGTCAACTCGGCGATCGTGCCATGTGCGTTCAGTTGCACGGCGACGCAAGCTTTACTGGGCAAGGTGTTATTATGGAAAGTCTTGGTCTCAGTACGTTCTTCCGCTTTTTCATACCCAATGCGAATGACGCTGAGTCTGTTCGTCTTATAGGTAATTTGCCGCACTTTACTAGTGGAGGAAGCGTTCATATTGTGGTCGAGTACGTTTTAAGCAACTTTTCCTTGTTCCGTGGCTGATTGATGGTTATTCTTCTCCGTAAGTAACAAGTGAGTGACAATTGGGTAATTCGAGCATAAACTCATCTTTTTGAACAGCATCGGTTACACAACTCCCGCCTCGAATGCGCGGTCTTCTTTCTATTGCTCTGATGTCGGAAAGATGATCAATGCACCTGTGTTGCACGTCAACGGCGACCATCCAGAAGGTATTCCCGTCATTCACGTACCAATGCTTTTTCTCATACCAATTCAATCTTAGACGTTATCAGAGCTATGGACATTGCGTTCAAGTATAGACACTACTTCCGCAAAGACATCATTGTGGACCTTCTCGTGTACCGGAGATGGTAAGATGACTTGTTCCTTTGATAGTCTGGCACTGACGTTCTTTGCTGCAGGGGGTAAGTAAACGTTACATTCCGTTCCTGGAGTGTTATGCTGACGGTCCGAAGCCATAATGAACTGGATCTTCCGGGAATAACCCAACCTCTCATGTACGAAAAGATCAGTACGCGACAGTCCGTTCCCCAGTTGTACGAGCAGAAGCTGATGGTAAAGCTCCTTCCCCACCCTTACCTTATCCCATCAACTCAACTACTTTGACTAGCTTGAGAACGTGATGACCGAGCAAGAGATCTCTGCCGTGCGCAATGACTACAAGGCCTACTTGGAAGCTGAATTGGGGAATGTCGCGTCTTTTGTTCCGAAAGTTTCGATTTTGCAAGAACATTGGTCGGGCATTACTTGGCCGACGAATGATGAGGCAGATCACAATCCCGCGACTGGCGTGGACAATGATACTCTCATTAGTGTTGGAAAAGCTAGCATTGCGGCACCCGATGGTTTCGTGAGTGTAATACATTGTTCAGCCGAGCGCAAGATGGACTGATTCCATTCATGGTGCAGGAAATTCATCCCAAACTCCATAGGCACGTCGCCAATCGCTTGAAGAGTATTGAAACAGGCAGTGGTATCGATTGGGCAACTGCTGAGGTAAGAGTTTTGTTTCATTGTTCCTTTTGATAGCGACGCTGACGAATCGTGATGACAGGCTATGGCGTTTGGAACTCTCATGCTCGAAGGCAACGACGTGCGCGTCTCGGGACAGGACGTCGGTCGGGGCACTTTTAGTCATCGTCATGCGATGCTGGTGGACCAGAAGACGGAAGGTGTAATCGTACCTCTAAATGACGAACTGAACGCACCCGGAAAGCTCGAGTTGGCCAATAGTAAGCGTCGCCTTTGAAAACATATATGTGATTTACACTACTTTTGCAGGTTCTTTGAGTGAGATGGCTGTTCTAGGTGTACGTTTCACCTCTATATGCGTTGCTTTGAGGTTGATTTTCCGTATCCGTATATAGTTCGAGTATGGAGCTAGCTGGGAAAGGCCGAATCTGTTACCGATTTGGGAAGCTCAGTTTGGCGACTTCTTCAATGGAGCCCAAGTGAGTGTTTTTGATCCAGTTATAAATGCGTTCATCGTGATTCCCAGGTCATTATCGATACTTTTGTTTCTTCCGCTGAGAGTACGTTTTCGCCGTGCAACTAAAAACTCGTTCTGACGAACGTTGGTTAAATAGCAAAATGGCTGAAGCAGAGTGGTATCGTGATGATGCTGCCTCACGGCTTGGATGGTGCAGGCCCTGAACACTCTTCCTCTCGTATCGAGAGAATGCTTCAGGTAATGATGACTTCTATCACCACTACAGATCCTGATTCTGACCTTCTCTAGCTTACCAATGATCGATACGTACCTGATGACGGCGCATATGCCAACGTCAATATGCATGTTACGTACCCAACAACTTCGGCTCAATACTTCCACCTGTTGCGAAGACAAATCAAACGGAACTTTAGGAAGCCTCTCATCATTGCCGGTCCCAAGGGTCTTCTTCGTCTCTCTGTATGTATCATCATCCTCTTACCTATATCTGATATCTTACTGATGGATGCCCGATCGCGATCATGACAGGCTGCGTCGAGCACTCTATCATCGTTTGGATCGGGTACCCGATTCCAACCTGTCCTTGAAGATCCCTTACCAAGCGTTGCCCAAGTCAAGCGTGTCGTCATCCTCTCTGGAAAGATCTACTACGACCTGGTCAAACATCGACAAAACCTGAAGCTCGAGAATGAAGTTGCGCTGGTCCGGATCGAGGAGATATCGCCGTTCCCATTCCAGGAATTGATTGATACTCTCGCGACGTATGGGAACGCGAGGGAGTGTTACTTTGTGCAGGAGGAACCGAGGAATCAAGGTGTTTGGCCGCACGTCAAGGACCGATTGGATTTTGCGTTGGATCAGGTTGGGTGGAGCGCAGGACGTGTTGAGTTTAGGGGGAGGAAGGAGAGTGCCATTCCTGCGCCTGGGATTGGGAAGATGTATGGGGTGCAGCAGAAGTTCGTGGTAGAGTCGGCATTTGAGGGTTTATGATGGTCGTGCGTGGGTGGTGATCGGATCTTTCGGGAATTGTTGCTTTGTGCTCGCGTGCGCGCTGTGAATCCAAAGCATCATTTGACAAGTGGAATGTATTATAGTCATTCAAGTTGAAGCATGTTCACGTTTTTGTGTTCACGCGTCGAGTCATTGTTACGTGTAGTGACGTACAGAATTCACAAGCACGATAATGACGTTCAACATGCAATGGACTTGAATCTCCTCTCCGCTACATAAAGCACATCGTCCGGTTCACGATCATCCAATATCTTAAATGAACACGTTCCCATTGAGAGTGATCGCAATCCCACACTTTCCTATCATCCTTGGTCCGTTTCTTGCATCAGCGGATTTGAACACTCCCTAAATTCTTCGTACGACTCCTCATCTAAATGGACCATGTCGTGAATGATGAGCGACATCACCCTTCAATTCGCGATAACATGCTGCAGCGTAAAACACTGGCTTCCAGCGTGGAAATGCATCAGCAAGTTTCTTATTTGCGGAGATGGACTCATGATGCTCTTTGAGTTCGATGAGTCCTCCTTGAAGCGCGGTGTTTGTGATGAATTTCAAGTTGGAGGGCACGAGGTAGCCGCTCCGAAGGTGATAATCCATTGGCGTCATCTTCATATGTTCCTGGCTCCTGAGTGCTATTTCAAGGGCGTAAGGAGAAGCAAGACGTGCGTGCAAGCTCCTAAGTTCCGGCGACGAAAAGCATTCGACAACATTCGTAGTAGAACTCACGAACGCGCTTACGGCATGCCTCAATTAAATCTAATGAAGGGCCCTGAACCGTTGCAACTAATCACCACAAAGTACAGGGCTTCCAAAGCGCGAAAAAGCGCTTCCAGCGGGTTTCGAACTTGCGTTCTCTGAAGAGTTGGATCGTTTCAATCGATTGACATCTGTGGCTGTAGCCACCCGGCGGGTCCTTGCGCCGCAGGACAATTGAATCTATTCCTATGGGAGGAAACCAGCCAGACAAGCCGAGGCTTCCTGCATTATCAGAGGTACCGGGGTGTTTGGAGATCTTGTACGGCAATGAAATCTTCCTATTGACGGATGAAGGATATCGTAATGGGAAGGTTTCTCAAGCGTAAACCCAAAAGAGTTGAGCTTTCCTGGGTAACGTCGCGGCATTAGAAGATGTACTAAAGTCCAGCACTAGAAGGCCCCCGGTGTGTGTCGCGGCGGCGAAGTGTCCCAAGCGTAGACGGCACAAAAAAGGTACCAGCAGGTTTCGAACCTTCGAGGAGCAGATGATCGGCCATTTCCAGTGATCGTTTCAGGCAATCGTTTCAAGCGAAGCTCATCTGTGGCTATAACCGTTTGCCCCCTCAGCTACAGGTTCTTGCGTCATATCGGCATACCTATTATTTGGAGGCAGTCATTCAGACTCCCAGACGCACTCCGGAGTCGCAGCAGCACCATCCGGTAAAGTGCTTTGGCACCGAGAAAATTCACAGTAAAGATATCCTCGTGCTCCAGGGAACCAGAAAAAGAATACAGGCGGGCTTCGAACCCGCGCTCTCCGGGAGGAACAGATCGTTTCGAGCGATCGTTTCGTCATTTCAAGCAACCGCATCTGTGGCCTTAACCACTTTCCTTTAG
The DNA here is from genome assembly GCA_015039365.1 of Amanita rubescens. NCBI lineage: Eukaryota > Fungi > Basidiomycota > Agaricomycetes > Agaricales > Amanitaceae > Amanita > Amanita rubescens. Next base: position 29,687 of record WION01000421.1, read on the forward strand.
CGGCTTGTAGGGTACAGACCATTTCAAGTAAGTGTTTCAAATTACTCACATTCTTGCCCATCAGTGTGGACAGCCCTGATGTTCTTCACGTTCTTGTTGGCATCGGGAAACGTTGTTGAGACCCCGTGGGCCTATGTGCCATGAAACAATGCATAATGATTCATGATGGTGGAGATTTGTTAAGCGAGAATGCGAAAGATCATACAGATATACCGAAACCGGGGAGACTGACCCAACGAGTGAAAGGGGACCAACTTGGGATGATGCCAATGGGGATGTCTACGATAATTCGTTGATGCATTAACAAAGGTTTCCCCGGTCCGGCTTTTAATCGCTTTAGTGGTGAAGTCCTTGTCCATTTGTCCATAACGATGTAACGCTGTAACGTATCAGACTGTAAAAGAATTCTGAGACAACAAAAATTGATCAATATCCTAAAGCCTGTTGCCTTTGAATGATTTTTCTTTCTTCTCCAGCTTTAGTTTGGGTTATCGTGACGCATAATCCCGTCGGATATTTCCTGCTTCGGGATTTTCCACAACGTTATCACCGTGATTGGGACCTGGGTAATCATTTTGGGTGGGAGGCGCATACAGCACGGTTCTAACGACAACCATTGGTAGTAATTTCATCCCTGCCAATCAGGTCTTAGGAACATGTTTGACGGAAATTAAAAGGAAGCGACATTTTATGAGTGTCCGGCCGGAACCCTGATCAGAATAAAATGCTCATCGCTGAATAAATACGCGAATGGCGTGGTAGAGTTAGGAGGCCATACTGTCAACGTGCATAAGGCGGATGTCGAACGTCAGGATTTTTTTTTTGTGCGCTGATGCCGAAGGACGAAAGGATCCCAGCCATGTAGTCCTCCTTTGATGAAATAGTGGCGCGTTTATAAATATGAACTGCGAATATGTGTATCATCAAGCTTTTCATATCTGCCTGTCATCTCGTAAAACTTCTTAGCGTAGAAAGCATGTCTATGGTGTATATCGCTGACCGTAGACCTCTAAGAAACAGCCAATTTACGATTACTATAACCCAGCTGCTACGATGTTAATTCCCGTCACGTTCCTGGTCATAAATTCGGAACGGTGAACAAGATGTGCGTGGGTCCTGATTTACTCCATTTCCGCTTCGTATCAATCATAGTTAGAAAATTGTTAACCTCGAACACGCCAACTCACACCTAAAGGGAGGCGACGTGGATGATTAGCGAGGCACGTTCAAGAGTAAGTGAAGGTTGGTTGGAGAAGACCGGAGATCGGTCCGAACACCGGTCCTGCCATTTTTCCCGATGCGCCGAAATACACCGGTATCGCCCTTCGCTTAACAGAAACCTCTTGGACAATCAATCACGGCTCACCGGATGAGACTTCCGACTTTCCGAGCTACAGGATGAAATCAATTCGACGGGAGGTTTCGGCGCTCTGAATCTGATACAGACATTCGATGTGCACAGTGACGACTCTGCTATTTCAAAAACACACCCGTCTAAGCCGAGGTTTCTGGACGTCGAGACTCCACTTCAGTTCGCAATACCATTGTCTCGACTCTTAGGCGATCCATGGGGTGGAAACGACGATGATGGCATGGACATGAAAATTAAAAGCAGGGTCAACCCCATCATGCCTATCAGTGATCATGATCGAGATTTGGCTAGATATGGATTGCAACTTTGTTCTCTATCTCAAACGTCAACGGTCATTTCCTGTGGCGCGGCGTTAGGTTCGCTCTAACTTGATTCCCAATTTCCCGTTCTGAATCCGAATCCGGGATTTACGAGGATCACTGGCTGAAAGCAGATTTTAAGTAACCGCAATCTCACTGTCAGTCTTCACCTGGACCATCAGCCGGATAGGTCTGCTGTGTGCGGGAAAGGCGGACTTTCTCGCGCCAAGCCAATTCAAGATCAACTTTCACTGTGCCTCACTTAACAAATCGACACTGCCAATGCTCGTGAGAGGTCTTTTGAATAGATAGAATAGGAACGAGTATATATTACCAAGTCGGGTATATTCTGTCACCTTCATCTTGGGATGACAAGGTACGGGTAAGAACGTTTGTCTGTCATGCCGATCTAACCGTAACCACTATCAAAAACTCTCGACATTGCGTACCCACAGAGATGCCGTGACCTCTTTGAGACCGGAAATAGCTAAGGCCGTTTATCCCTCAACAGCCTGGTGCTGAAGGTGCTTTTTGATGTGTATCCCAGGGACTAAGTGAAAGTTGCATCCTGTTGCTTAGGTAGACAGCGTGTCACAGGACCGGTTTTCTGGCCACTGGAGTGCTTCATATTCATCTATGGTTTGTCCTGTTTAGACAAGCTCAAAAATCCAAAGGAAAGAAAATATTCAATACCACTGAAACTGTCCTTGTACACGGGCTTCAGGATTTTTCATAAGGATGTGAACCATCCTTGAGCTCGAGCTCTTGGTCGAACATGTCGTCTTCTCGTAAATATCACTTTTTTCGAACGCCGTCTTCTTGAAACTTCTTCGGACACACTACGAATGTCCATATGCAATTCTGGAAATGCTTCGCGGAGCTCCTCGGCATCCGAGAGAAAATCTACTTCAACCAGTTTTCCTTTGGTGAAATGAAAGCGCAATGTTTTTTGTGAGTCTAGTGGGCATGTGGTAACTACACCGAAGGAGGCCTTGGCCCGGTGGTGAAGATGTTTCCGTAAAAAAAATTGGGGTCAACGTCAAGGACGTCGCGGTCCCAAGTTCCCGCTCGGGCGGATCGGCAGGTGAGGGTTACTATGATATTCTGATCTGCGAAACGTCTTGCCTGTGCTTCATGTCAACGAAGGACGGCGTGGGCGATTAACATTGACAAGCCACGTTGCGTAGCCGACGGAAGCTGGTTGAATGTCGGAGTACGGTCCGAAGTCCGGTCCTTGCCACGCTCACACCTTGGTCCCGCCCCCTTCACTCATGCTGAAATCCCTGACAATACCTAAACCATGAATCGCGGTTCACCGGATGAGAGTTCCGAGCTGAAAACATCACTGAATGAATTCAAGTTGAACTCGAAAATAGATTGGGACGAACTTCGTAGGCGAAGTATTCAACCAGGTGGTTTCGGCGCTGACAGAAGAGACATCTGGTGCGCAAGACGTCTTCCACAATATATGCATATTCGTGATACTTTGAACGTAGGCCGAAGTTGCTGAACGTCAAAACACCTCTTCCAACTCGCAACTCAGCTGTCGATGACTCTCAAGCCACTCACGGCGCGGAAAACGACGAAGGTGGCAAAGACAACGGGACAGCTACAAGCAAGATCAATGCAACCAAGCCTGTTGCGGGCCATAAGGACGAATACCAGATCAGGCTGGATACCGACCGCAGCTTTGTTCTCTACCCCGGAGGTGAGCGTTCATTTCCTAGAGTGCAACCCTCACTACAACTCGGTTCTCATTCAGAATCTGAGTCTGGAATTGACAAGGATCAACTCAAAGCAGACCTTAACCACCTCATTGTCTCTGTCGTTCGCAACCGGCCGAAGCTCAACTATTTTCAAGGATATCATGACATCATGACCGTGATTTATCTGACACTTCCTCAAGAACTCCAGCTTGCATGTGCTGAGAAGTTGTCACTACAACGATTGAGGGATTCTATGCTGCACACATTGGAGCCGGTTCTGGGCCTGTTGCGGTATGTGAACCACACCTTTTTTTTCGCACCAGCTTAATTTTTTATCGGATTTAGTGTCCTGAAGAACCTTTTGCACCTTGCAGATCCAGAATACGCAAAGCTTCTTGGACGGTATTATCTTACTTATTTCTGTACATCGTCATATTGACATTTGACAAATCAGCGACTCCCTACTTCCCTTCTACGCTCTGTCAAACCTCCTGACGCTTTTCTCGCACGACATGCCATCTCTGCCTCTAATCCAACACGTGTTCGATTACTTGCTCTGCCGACCGCCAATAGCGGTCGTTTATCTAGCTGCTGCGGTTCGTCATCGCCTAAATCACAAGGTTGTCATGACTAAGTTTTTGTTATGATAGGTACTTCTTTCCAGAAAAGACTACGTACAAAGCCTAGAAGGACAACTAGAACCTTTCATGCTTCACCCAATTCTTTCAACACTACCGCCACTTACAGAGGGCTTTGAATCGACAGAACAGGAATCTCCGGATTACCGAGCCGACTTTATCTTATCTCCTTCACCATCCGATGACGTCAAACAGGAATCGGGAGATGAGCCTCTACAAGGATTTCGCCTACCTGACGTGGATCTGATACCCGATGTCAAAAGAGAGGTAGAAACAAAGGATGACGATGGCAACATCAAGACAGATTCAGTAGACTCGGCCAACGTCATCGTCAAGCAGGAACTGCCAGAATCTTCATCCAGCGTGCCTATAAAGCTGCCTACGCCAGATCCAGCAATTCCTATACCCCCAGATCTTGACGTAACGCGGCCCATTAGTCCTTCCGAAGCCTTTCCACAATCCGAGACTGTAACGAAACCAGAATTCAACCCCCTCGCTGTCTCCCTCGACATGGATATACCCGTACCCAGTGCGCCTATATCGCTTCCCACCATCCTAGCGCACTCCGACTTGCTGTTTGCCCAATACCCTCCTAATCATTCCCAACTCCGGTTGTCCTCTATCATGGGCCCACAAAGCGTCGTATTCACTTGGTCGGAGAACTTCTCTGATTTGCCGTCTGACACAACGGCGGAGGCGATGGTCGGCAAACCAGAGTTGGTGTCATACCCCATTGGACCAGAGGAGATGGAAGGAAGCGAGGAGGAAGGTGAAGACGATGAAGGGTCTGATTCTGATTCCGAGTACAACGACAAGAAGCCGGGGAAAACCCATAGGAAAAAGGAGAGTGGCAAGGAGGGAGAAAAAGGCGGACCGCAGAAACGCACTCGACGAAAGACAATTAAGAAGAGAGTCCAGAAGCTCCTCAAGAAATTCGGTACGACGACGGGAGCGGGTCAGCAGATCACTCATGTAGACGGACGTACTGTGGTCACTGGTGCTGTTATGATGCTCGCAGTTGCAATAGCGGTATACAATATCAAAGCCCAGGACGGTGTTAGTGGCTTGGAGTTTGGGGGGAGTAGTGCAGGTGGCATTGGGGCAAGCATAGGTGTGGGGTTGGAAGCCGGTTTAAACATGCTTGGTGGGAATCGGCATGGACTACAGGAGGAGCTGAAGAAGATCGCGAACGCTCTGGTGGGTGTAGGTGCTAAGTTTTTGCATTTACCTGCGTGAGGGAAATAACTCTGTTTGGTTGCGTACCACCGTAACTCGGAGATGGGTATCACGGAGATTCAGATATGATGTAGCGCATAAACTAGTGTGTACAACGCATATGTATCATTCAAGCAATTAGATCTACGTATTTTCTAATATCTAAACGTTTCCAGCGGCAATTGCCTCATCTAATGTCTTCTCTCCATTTACGATAGCTTTCACGACGTTCAACGCCTTAGAGAAGTCTTCGAAAAGGATATGAGGTATTTCGTGCTGCTTGCAGTACGTTGCTAAATCGTTGTCACCGCCTGGCTTTTCCTTGACGAAAAGAACGTCGGCGTGACGAGCCGCAGAGATGTCTACATTTAGTCGTTAAGCACAACTGTCATCTGGGGTTCGGAGAGAAGGGGTGAACGAACCTGAAACACCGTCTCCGAAGAAGAATAACGTGGGGGGGTTCGGAAGCTTGCGGTACGGAAGGATAGCCTGCGATTTGTCGTGCCCGTAGCCGCTTGATGTCTATCAGAATTAGAGGGACGCAATACAAACAACGTTACGGACCTGGAGGGGTGTCTATATTTAATTTCCCAGGAGCCATCGGGACGGACATTTGCATCGTTGGCGATGATTTCAATTTCGTTGGCATCCGTTTCGCCGACAAGGTTCGAAAGAACGGCGCGGATTATAGGGGCCATCCCGCTAGAAACGATGATAACGGGTATATCGTTTGTCTTGCACCAGGAGTAAAAGTCTTTGAATCCAACGTCTAAAAGGATATCTGGTGGTGGTTCGTAACGATATCAGGTCCTTATCTGAGAAAGAACTGTGAAGGACACACTCTTTCGTAGAACATCTTTACACTCTTCAAAGGTATGTCCGTTCGCAGCGACGCTGTCGAGCATTTCGCGAAACGCATCTCTATCCGAAACGGCATCAGCAGTCCGGTCCGGTAGGAGGATCTCTAGGTACCTGAACGTCGCTTTTCCAGAAAGAACGTCCAAATTCCCGTCCCTTCTCTTTTGAATTCCGTAGCCGAGGTTGTCCGTCATGTCTACATCCGCAATCATGAAACCGTTAACACTGCAAGGTTAAGTCGTTTATGATACGTACAGTCGTTGGAATCATAATTGGTGATAGTTCCATCCCTGTATTCGTGTAATAGAGTGGTGGGTAGTTATCGAAAATCATCAGTGATCATGAAAGTAACGTTTCGATGAACCGGATAATTGAGCCTAGGGATCTAAAGGAAACGCGTAGACCAACCAATCGGAAAGAACGACAAATCGCTTGTCGGTGTGGATCGGGGGATATGGTAGAGTGCTCTCAGGTGCGGCTTCGGTTGAGTCCATGATGATGATGGTGATAACCGAGGAGTGGGATGACTAATACTGTAGGCGCGAGTTCTTGAAGGTTCTTGAAGCTTGATCACACATGTCATGATCTTATCAATAGCAATCCGAAGTTATCGGTATCATATTAATTATATGTACTACTCGATTACCCTACAGAATGTAAAAGACTCTATCGTAAATTCTATGTAAAATGTCACTGAAGGGTATAGTAAATCTACTATGTGGATAATTAAATATTAAGACTCTGCGCGACGGCATTCAGCTTTAGTTACCAGTCAAGAACCGGTGGGAAAAACTTGGCGATAAGACCCTGGTAGTAGGGCCGTAGCTTCTCGACGTCGCAGGGTTCCTCACTCTTGCTATAAAGGTCGTATGGGTTGAATGCCCGGACCGCTTCCAAGACCTTGAGATCCTTGTCATTCGTGAGGTGCATATACGCGCCCTCCCGATGCCATGGGTAAAAGCTATGGTATCTGATCATCGCCAGACCCTCAGCGGGTAGACTACTCTGGTCCTTGAGGACATTATATAGATACTGGGTTCGGGCCGTTAGGTTGAGTAGGTAACGATATTTGAAAAAAAGAGACGTACTTCATCATGCCCCCATGATAACATAACGTTGTCAAGGCCACAATGAGGTTTATAGATTCCATATTCAGTAGAGTATACGCTGTCGTAGGAGTCGGAGTTATCTTCGAATGATTCCGGGTAGATATTTTTATCTGAGAATTTGCAGCCGACGACTAGCAACGCCACATTGGTAACCGGTCCGAACCACCGAAAAGATCGACTTACCAAACGTATCCTGCAATGCAAAAGTGGTAATTAGGAACTGCCCCTATGTATAATGATTGGCAGAGGTACTCACACCGACGACGTCCCATTGACCTTCCGCGCCGAAAAGGAGCAGCAATTTACCCAGGTCGTGCACGAGGCCAGTGACCTGGCAATTATTTTATGTCAGATACACTGGCGCAGGACGTTGCAAGAATTCAATTACCTGCATCCACTCTGGTTTTCCATCTTTACGGATAGCTTCGGCGGTTTGCAATAGGTGTTCAATTTGGGAAAGGTCCGTCTGAAGAATTGACGTCACTCATGACATACTACTCGGCTAAGAATGGATGCTTACATCAGGATCGGACTCGTCGACCAAGGTGTTCAACAATTCCATGGCTTCCCAAACGCCCATGCGGGCTCGCTTTTTACTTTTGAAGTCTACGCGTGCTTTGATGTTGAACTCGACAGTTTGTTTCGCTGTCCAGATATGTGAGATAAATTTAGTTAGAACTCAGATTGCTCCACTTACCATGTTGTTCTCGGTAAAATGCCTTGACGCGGTCGCAAGCAAAATCATAGTCTCTGAAACGGGACTTGTCCTTCTCCTTGTCGAATTCCGACTCTGAATTCCATGAATTTCCTTTGATAACATTCACTAGGCGAAACGTCATAAGCCTATGTGACGAGCATGCCAGACGGCATATGCTAACCATTATCAATAGCGTCGCACGTCGCATCGAAGTCTTGAACGATCTTGGCGGGCATGGTGGATGATATGGCTAATAGCGCGTCGAGTTGAGCAGTGAAGAAGAGGTAGAAGAGGTGTAGATGTCCTGAGCCTTGTTCATCGCGTTTGCGGTCCTTTATGAAGTTCTCCTCAAAGCAGGGACGTAATGGAGGTGGAAAAGCTTGAAAGGCATTCCTTTCCAATCATAGACCCATACTCAAAAGGAGATCATTTCGAACATGCGGTTTGAGGCGATAGATGCGCGGTAAGGGCTACGAGAGTGTGATTCCGCTCAATGTTCCGAACGGCGTTCCCTTGCATGACCGTACGTAATCCACGTGGAATTCTTCTGGCATGATTGCCGAGCACAGCCACTCTCTTTCAGCTGTCCTCGCGATCGGCCGAGTCCTCGCTCCCTTTCAGTCCAGAAACAAATGGTGGCACTGTTCCATCGCGTTGGCAACCTTTCTTCAAGAAAAAAATTCCCAGTAAATGAGATTTTTTTCTTTGTTCTCCTAAGTTGTTATACGCTGTGACAGGTCGCACCGTCGCGCCGTCGCGGCATAAACCGGAGTCAGGCCCAGAGTTTCACGGAAACGTGCGAAGCCTAAGATACTTAGGATTCGTCATGGACAACCTTGGATAACCGGCTCCTTCGGTGAGAATCCTCACGCGGAGATGTGCGTATCAACATTACCCTTTTTGATGAGATTGAATCGGCCAGTGTGGTGCTCGTGTTCGGGAGGTGATAGCGAGGGGACCCTGAATAGCCCTGAATTCCGATCTCAAGCGATCCGCACGTCTTTTTCTTGTCTCGCGGATGGCGAAGAATTCGTAGCCGGTACCTGTTGGCGCAGATGACCTTGGGGAGCCTTGGGGCCATTCAAACCGGTCAACTTGATTTTGTTCCTATCATCTTTCACACGAGGGGTATGCTAAATCCGACCCAGAAACGTGCTTTTTCTGTCACTGAGATATCTGACCTTGAAGATAATGTGGAACTTCTCGCGCAACTCTCAAATTACGAAAGTTTGTTTCTAAGTAACGATCGGCACCTGTTTGACATTTGTTACAAGGAAAATCGTGGGGAACGCTTGACTTCTTAAGCATAAAACGGTAGACGCCTTGGAGGATTCCAGCATCCCTGCATCGGCGCGCTAACCGATCTAATTTGGCTTTGGCCAATCTTCAAATCCCAGATCAATAGCTACACATGGTTCCGAGTGAGAAATCAGATCTTAAAATAATTAGATACAACTTACGCCAGGGTGGCATGATGAATCTACACGAAAGGGTGTAAGAGCTCCCGCTTGCTGAGCTAACGAAGCACATACCGCTTCTGTTTCCCATTGGCCGCCAACCCATCCAAAAGTTCAATATCAGACTTCTCCAGCTTGGCCGCGCCAGTGAGCGCGCCGTTGAAGTTAGCTGCGATTCGGTCAGTGTTAACCGATTTGGGAAGAATCACAATGTCTTTGGCAACTGCAGTTGGCTCCGTTGAAGAACGATCTCAAAACAGCTGGAGGGCAAGTCAACGCACGAAGGTATCCCAAGAGTACATTCGCTGGTTTCAATCCATGCTTTGCTGCGATCTCTACAACAACTTCGTCAGTCAGTAAGGGCGCGTTGGTGGATCCGAGGGGCGAATAAGCCTGAGGAACGATGTTCTTCGATTTCAAGAAGTCTATAAGCTTATGCTGTGGGTTGTAGACGTGTAATTCCAACTATCAGGGAAATGTGAGCTTTGAAAACCACAATCAGGACGAAGACGGACCTGATTCACCGCAGGCACGATTTCTGCCGTTGGCAAGAGATGCTCGATCTTGACTTGCGAACAGTTGCTAACTCCGATGCTTCTGATCTTGCCTTCTCTTTAATTAATAAGGAGTTCACATATAATTTACTATCACACCTTTCTTGACCAGGGCTTCCATTTGTTTCCAGGTGTCCCTAATGTCCCATGAATGGTCCACATCGCGTGTGCCATCAGGCAACTTTGGGATCATGGGGTGATTCCCATTAGGATTAAGCGGGACAGGCCAATGCATGAGATAAACTGAAAAATCGCGTCATCATCGCGACTGGTGAGATCATAAGGCACACGAACGGTCAAGATAATCCGTTCCGAGGTTTTCAAGTGTTTGATCAAGGCATTGTTCCACCCGAGAGTGCCATGTACACCACAGCTTACTAGTAATCTGAGATAAATGATAACGATGAGATTAGACCCGATCGACTCGATTTCAGCGAAACTGACGAAAATTTCGGACCGAGGTACTCCAGAATTTCGAATGCCTTCTCCGACTAGTTTCTCATTGCCGTACGCCCTGCGTGTGTGGAGAGCAGGATCAATACGGGAGCCGCACAATTGAAATAGAGCGACACGAGGCTCGATTGTTACTCACCATGCACAGTCTATATGCCTATACCCAGCCTCTTTGATAGAAAATTCTACAGCCTCAGGAACGGAGCCTGTGGCTTGCCATGTACCTAGTGGGCAAGAGCATTTTTAGCGCATTGTATTCGTTCTCGCTCAAATGGGGCTTATACCTAGGCCAACGGCAGGAATTTCGTATCCACTATTCAGCTTGACTGACGGGGCGCCCATCTTTGCGTGATCGCAGGTCGGTAATGGGGGTAGTTATGCTTCGCTCGTCGTTGCTTTGAAGATAGCTAAGAGAGTCGAGCGGCCCGTCTAGCCGTGGGCGACAGTTGTGACACGTGACACGTGACATTGACACGCTACACACCTTTGCCGGCCGGTATAGCATCTACAAAACGGCACGTGCCTGGCCAGGTCCCCCAAGGCCTGGGAAGGCATCACCAAGGCTCAGAATTTCGCCCATGCCTCGAAAGTCTCGGGAGGCTTTCGAGGCCTCGGGAAACCTACAAGCCTGGCATACCCTTGCCATGGGTACCCGAGCCTGGGGCGTGCCTTACGAGGCTGTCTCAAGGCTTGTCCTGATCACTCGGTTTTTACAATAAATAAATAAATTGTATATTTTTATATTGTATCAAATTTCGACTAGATAATGCAAATGTGCCGCTGAGAGAAGTTAGTTCAGAAACCCGTAAGAAGGTAATACTAATAGTACCATTTACCTTTTCAGCTCCTTCTCCTCTGGCTGCGGCGGATAGTGTGGACGGGAACCGCTTTTGGTTTTTTGCTCTGCGTCGACCCTGTGCTGTCAGAGCCTGCTTGGCGCTTTTGATGGGCTCCGGTTGCCCTCAATCCACTCGCACTGCTCCTTGCTCCTGGCCGGTTTCTGTCTAGGTCCGTTAGGGGTGAAGATGGCGGTGTGACTTGATTCCCAGTGTCGCATCCACCTTCGTCTGGCACTTGATCTTGACCATTGATGGGCGCATTTTGAGGTTGATGGTCATGGCCGTCCTGGTTGCTGGTACTGGCTGGTTGATCCGGCGGGCACGGCGGATTTTCATTTTGAAGAAGCAGGGGGTCGATGGGAACGTGACGAACGTCTTGGTTGTTGCTTGCTGCTTCAAGAAGTTCTTCAAGTTCACGACGACGTTCGTTTTGAAGAAGCTGGGGACTCGGATCGATGGGAATGTCTTCGTGGTTGTTGTTGGTTGCTTCAAGTTCTTCAAGTTCACGACGACGGCGCTCGCGCTGGATCTCGATGGCGTATATTGGATCTGGTCCAGGATCGGACTCCGTATCGCTCCCGGATACATTCTGCAATTCAGGTTCATGGTAGATCCCAACATGACTATAGCTCCTTTAGTAGCTATTGCTAAAATAGGGAGGCACTTACCGATTCCACCAAGCTAAGATTTCCACGACCCAAGGCTCGTCCGGTTTGCCGAGTAGCCTGATAATCTGGTTGTAAAGTACTGACAGGTCAAAACCACATATTTTCACGGTCCATTCATTAGCTGAGGACAGGGTAAAGTACGTCTAATAGTATCTTCAAGTTAGTTCAAGTTGAAACACAATATCTTACGAAGTATTACCTGTACTGCTGCATATGCAATAGTATGTGCATCACACCCATTTTGTCGGAACATTTGCCTTTTTGTTGGGCGGGCACTGACGTGGTCTGGTCCGAGCAACGCAGTCGCATAACCGGTAAACAGGTGTTGATATACCTAGTATGGCTTTGTCAGAAACGGTCGTCAAGGGGAGTAATGATTGTACTACGTACCCTGAGTAAAAGTTTACCACGCAGTAGGCCGTTGTCTATGTTCTGTCCAGTGTCATATTCAGCACCTTCGTCATAGAGGAATGACGGTAATCCGGTGTTGGACAACTGAATGGCTTTTGTCCTGACTTGGTTCATAAAGCCCCTAGGAACGTTTTAGTAGGGTCAATAATAGTAATTCTGCATCGCACTGGGGATTTTTGTCAAACTCTGCTAGCAAATCTCGAGGAACCAGGAGTCGAGCAAACACCGCATTGTTGAAGCCTCGGTTAACCGATTTGATCCCGTGGATGATCGCCGAATCCACAACGATGTCCAAGTCAATGTAATTAAAAATCTTGGTCTTGAGTTCCGATGAGTCTGTCTGCCGTTGTCCCTGGCCCTGCTTAGTCAACTAGCATACATAATGGTAAGATCGATTCGGTGAAAGCAATGGAACACTTGCAAATTGGGAAAGAGGGTTCATTGGGGTCACTTTTGCTAAGAACTCGTCCAGAATCGCTTCGAAGGATGGGACAAGTTCCATGAGGCAGTTGAAGAGCCTAAGGTCTTCGTCGGCATTACCTGTTATGGGACTGATACCGCACATCACCGGTCAATCCACGTCTGATGTGAATCTGATGTGCCACACTACTCACGCTTTCTTGGGAAACAGTTTTTCGAGCTCAGGACCCCAGATTTCGGGCTGGGAGGACAGATTCTGCCTCACACCTGATACTAAGATGTCCCCAACTCTAACGAAAGGATTCAGGCCCTGCGGAAACCAGCGCGCTGCAGTTTGGAATGGGTCGAGGAGCCTAGCCATCGGGTCAGGGTAAGCGAATGATCGCGTGGTGCTGTCATTACGTACTTTGAACCCTTTGGGTTCAGGAGCGCATCAGCAATTGCATCTGCCTCCTGTGGTGTGACCTCTGAATCATAATCCCCAGTGGGGTCTGGGGAAGACATGGCTGAACGCAGGGAGTACGCAGGGGTAGAAATAAGTAGAGGAAGAGAAATTTTCTACGATAGATTTGTTTGGAGCAACACGTGACTATTAGATATCTTGCGCAGAAAAAATCCACGTGATCATCGCGTTTGACGCGCACCGTGACGCGCCCACCGCCGTCATGGTCTACAGATGCGGGACGTGTTCCCGGAGTTTCTCCTCCTCACATGGGCGAAGCAACCATGAACGCAAGTGCAACATAACCAACAATGCTAATTGGGTGTTGAAGTTTCAAGCGATCCAAAACGCCCAGCGCCGGAAGATAACCTTGAAGCCACGCGTCCAAGCCCGAGTTAATGACCAGGAGCACTTGGACAACAACTCGTCTCTACAGGGTGGAGAGAACCAACAGATTGAAAATGATATGGATGTTGATGCAACTACAACGTCACTTCAAGAACCTGTAGTAAGTCACGGTGTTCTCCCCTATCTTGTTGATGCGATTCTCCATTGATTTTTGTCATAGGACAATTATAATTTGCCACCTACGCGTTCTGGTCGAAAGCGACGACCACCCAAACGATTCCGAGATGAGCCACCCCCGCCAGCCCCTCATGTTCCAGCCCCTATCATCACTGCCACCCCGGACTCACAAATTCCAGGTGTATCTCCACCACAGCCCTCTGTTCAACCCCCGGACTTGGCTGCCTGTCCCACGTTCCAGACGGAGGCCAACAGCTACGGCATTTATCGATCATACGCCAGCGGGCGACCGTCAATATACCCACTCACCCAGGCAGCTACCAAAATGTACCAATCGCCTAACTTTGAGGAAACACATAACGAAGAACGAAGGCCTTGGTGGGCCGTTTTTAGTAGATCATTGGAAGATGTCGTTGAAAACTTATATGCGCCTTTCAAAAATGCAACGACATTCCTGTTAATGTACTGGCAAAATACGGGAGAGAATTCGAAGTCCAACCCCGAGATGGATCTGCTGACAGAAATCCTTTTAGATCCTCGATTCGATGTGAAGGATTTGCGAGGTTTCAGAGCCGAGCGAGAGGCAAAACGACTGGATGCCTTCTCACAGTCGCACATAGACACCAAGTCAATGTTCAGTCCAAATGATGGCTGGAACGAGGCTTCTGTTGCGGTTCGACTTCCCTGCGAAGGTCGAAAGCTAAAAGAAGATCTTGCTCCGTGCTTTGATGTTGGCGGAGTCTTTTTCCGCAAACCACTCGAGGTGCTCAAGGCCGCCTTACGAGGTCCTACCGAGCATCACATGCATTGGCTTCCATTTCAGGAATACTGGAGGTCGAACGAGAACGCTGAGCCAGAACGAGTTTATTCGGAACTCTACAACTCAGATGCCTGGATTTATGAACATGACCAGCTTAATGACCTATTCTCGCGGACGGCAGGGCCACTGCCTCGTATGCAAGCAGTCATAGTGGGATTGATGCTGTGGTCAGATTCAACACACCTGGCTAGTTTCGGGACGGCGTCCTTATGGCCAATCTACATGTTTGTCGGGAATCAGTCAAAATATATACGCAGTAAAACGGCTTTATTGGCTGCGCAGCACTTGGCATATATTCCCAAGGTAATGCCATTAGTACTAGTACATTTATTGCCGTCTAATGTTCGCACTGGCAGTTACCAGACACGTTTCAGGACTTTTACAGACAGGTTTTCGGCGTTTCTGCGACCTCGGAAGTCACGACTCACTGCAAGCGAGAATTGATCCACTTGATTTGGCTCTTGATACTCGATGAAGAGTTCATGCATGCGTATGTCCACGGTTTTGACTACGTTTTCTATGATGGGATTCGACGGCTTGTGTTCCCGCGCCTGTTCACTTACTCAGCTGATTATCCTGAAAAGTACGCACATGTTAATTATTCTGATAAAGGGGAACTGATGGTCTCAGGGTTCTACTTGCATGTATCCGATATCTCGCCAAATGCCCCTGCCCCCGCTGTCTTGTTCTCAAAGACGATATATCCGAGATGGGAAAGAAAAGGGATATCGTTAATCGCTCGAAACAGGCTCGAGTTGATGATATCACGACACAGGTTAGAATCGCTGGGGCTCGGAACGCCATCTTTGAAAGTGGGGATTCCTTCAATAGCAATTATATACAACTTGCAACGGGAGAAACGAGCTTGACGGCCGTTCGGGTAAGTCACAGTCAACAAACAGGCATTGATTTTGATGAGTCTTGTAGAGTGCCTTTTCTACTCGTTTCTACGAATATGGCTTCAACCATTACAACATGTTCGTACCAGATCTTCTGCACGAATTTGAGTTAGGTGTTTGGAAGGCCACCTTTATTCATTTAATGCGAATTCTCCATGCAAACGGGAACGATTCAATTCAAAATCTGAACAAGAGGTACGCTCCCACATACTTGCCACCCCATCAAACCTAAAAAATCAGCAGATACAGAGAGGTTCCTACGTTTGGTCGTGGGACGATCTATGTTTCGCCAAATTGGACAAAATCGATAAATTTGAGATTTTTTTGCATGATCATGCATGATCATGCATTATCTCCGTGATCATGCGTTGACAACTCGTGATCATGCATGGTTGATCCATGATCACTCAAAACCTCTTTTTTTTCCTATTTTCTCATTCATGCGTGATAATTTGGTTGAAAATACCCATGTGTGAACCATGCATGAACACCGAAAATCTTTTTTTTTGTCCATCTGTCATCCATGCATTATTCACGCAGCATCAATGCGTTGTTCACGCGTGACTGTCGATGGACAAAATCGTACAATAACGGCTGAACTGGCTCAACCCACCGCTGTTCCTTCCGGACCCTCTATCGTCGCCAGCCGTCCTCAGCGTCCTCCATGTAGAATCACCAATGGAGCTGGGAGGAGAATACCCTGTTCCCGCCCGCGCCGAGGTGCTCGCACCGTCAGTCCCATCACGATTCACCATTATCCCTTCTTCCCAGCCTCCGC
>WION01000422.1:0-45758 GCA_015039365.1 Amanita rubescens
GTTCAATTATTACTCTTATTTTCGAGGCTCGGAGCTCTAAGTCACGCGTCTTACTCGAATTACTATTTATAGACAGCAAGACGCAGACGACAAAAGACTTAGCGAAGCCGTGGGCATTCTTCGCGCCAAAAGAAACTCTAATAAGCGAGTCGAGGCCTTCGGCAACTGATGCGCCGTCATCCGTCCAGTCCCGAACAATACATTCCGCGCACACGACGTTGCTCATTGATGATTCGTCTCTCAAGGCACAGTTACAACCCTGGAATCACATGTGCATCAAAGAATACGTAGCTGAAATGCGCGATGCAGACTTTACTGCCGCTCTTCACCTGAGGCAAGCAATTAAAGAACACCTAGAAGTAAAGGAAGCGTGCTCCCAAGCGACGCTCATGGAAGAAGGTTTTGCTACCGGCAAAGAAGACGATGCTGATGGGGAAGCTGAGCAAATCGCGGAGACGTCTGAAGGAGAAGGAGAACCTGTAACATCCAGCACGAGGAAAAGGAAGCGTCCGCATAAAAAGAAGTTAGCCCGAGCCAGAGAGCAGAAGCGGATGGCGTCGAGTGTGGCGAATGACGAAGGCCAAACCGCGAATGGGACGGAAGGGATTACTTATCATTGGTGGCAAGAGTTTGACTGTACGCTGCTTGCTGTCGTAGGCGTGCTAGATGCAGTGAAGTGGGAAAGTAATATCGGCGCGTGGGTCAGACAGGGAGGTTTGTGGGGAAGCGAGGCAAAGTGTAGAGGTGTCGAAGAATACAAAGCACTTGGTACCGCAATCGGCAGAGACAGCTGAAAGCGCTGATATACCCTGCGAGTCAAGCGTGGAGACAGAGGGTAAAAACAACGATCTGAACAGTCAGGGTCCGGTAGGAAATCGCGAGGAGGTAACTGGAGATGTGTTGATGCGTCGGGGGCTCTGGTTTGACGATGAATTGACTAAGGCTTATTGGGTCGCACGGGGTGTCAAGGCATTGCAAGAGCTAGATATCGAGGTGGATGCAGGTATTAGGGTGTCTTAGGTCCTTTTGATGACCGGAACAAATATGAACGGCGTTTTAGCTCAGGAAAGGGCCGGCTTTGTGGCATGTTTTACGCGTGAAGATCTGTGTAAACGATGCCGCGGATCGCGACTCTGAAAAGCCTTTGTTATATAACATCTTATGTATTGGTTCCTGTCCTTAGTGTCGGTTGCTAGTGTTCCATTCCCACAGTTACCATGATTTCACTGGGAGCCCAAAGAAGTTACAGAAAAAGAGTACGAGTCGAGGCGACAACATGCAAAGCAGCGGTACTGTACGTACTGCTTTTTAGATTGTGTAATGCGTAGCGAAGAAAACATCAGCAGTTTGATTCCCCATGGCCCCACGATGTCCGCCTAACCTCCGCCGTCTATGAATACTCATTATGTTATGCGATTACTAAATCAAAATCCTCCGATTCTTTATGTCCTCAGGGGCTGTTACGCGTACGCTGACTTCAACACATCCTCATATGGGTTTCCTTCCCAACAGTTGGTCTTTATAAGGAACGTATTTACACGATCATGAAGATTGATTGATGAAAATGCGGAGGACCTGATATATTCATATACTGGGTTAGCCGGGACAACGTAATAGTCTCTGATGACCGCCATAATGGTGCACCGCGGCGCCAGAACGATTTCATGTAGCTCACAGGACCATGCAGCCGTCCTTAAACGTCGGAAATAAGGATTAATTCGAAGTTAGGAGGTCTTCACTCTATGAACAGCGAGACTAAGCCGAGGAGGATTCACTGCGGGCCGGAAAACAACTGAATTCGTCAGGTCAATGGCGTGATCATACGTTGTGCAGGATTTGTGAACACTTTGTAGAGCGTCGGGACAAATGGCATGCCCACGTTTTCGGTTAGAAGCTGATTTATCTGCGGCGATCGGTTTCTGACTGTGCCTTGAGTCAGTAGTAATGAAGCATAATGGAAATGAAGACTGCGCACCGAGGAAAAAGATCACAGGCCTAGACGTTGTACTAGTCAACGAACAGATGTCTTTCGAGGTAGTTATTAACTATGAACGGGCCATGAGTTGCCTTGGGGACGGTGTCCCAACTTTAGCCTTGAATACTTTCGGTTCGTCCCGTGGGTCTACGTAAGTGTGCAGACGTGTCTCATCACTGACGGAACCTTGAAGTTCTAATCATGGGGATCCCTCTGGCGACGAAAGTGTTACGAACATATTTCAGTAGTTAACGGTAGGCATTAACTTGCGACGCAACGCTACGGATGAGAAGTATCGTGAGCTTGAGACGGTTGGTTAATTAACGAGTTACCCACTGGCATGGTCCGCGGTAACACCGTTCTCTGGCACCGCGTCAGGTCCAAATCAAGCTTCGTCTGCTGCCAGTGGTTCGTGAATTGCCTTCGGGACGCTGAAGCTGCGATATCATCCGGGAATGCGAATTCTTCTCCCTGTCATCTGATAGACCCACAAAACGCGAAACATTGACGTCCAGCTAGTGCAAATTGTGCGTGGTTCCGGCGGAAGGTTGCAACCTCCTACTTTCTCAGGCTCCACTACTTTTTCTCAGGTCCTCTGGATACCATGAATCGAAACGCTAACTGCATGGTGACCAGCGCATTTCCCGACCTAATTCGAGCTTAACAATTCTCTATATGGAGTAGCAAAGGTATCTAAATCTATACGAAAAAAAATAATGTGATATTTATCGTCATCTAGCAAAGAGATTCTATAGGCGTTACGAGAGACCGGTATTCGCCCTAAAGTTGTGGGCAATAAGATTGGGGACTGGAGTGCAGAGAGACTGAATCCGGACATAAGTAACTAGGCATAGAAATTGAAAACATTTGCTCACATATTTGTCCACTTTTTCTATCCTCATTCGTAGGAGACACTTTACCGTTCTCTTTCCGAAGATAACCACGCTTTGTATAACCCGTGGTCTTTTGGAATGAGTTGCATTAGATGCTGTCTCACAATCTCCCATCCTTCACCAGTATAATGCAAGTCAAGGACGCGGATGAGTCGTTGCAGATGATTGTGAATTCCTGCGTGATATACTGCAGAGTAAATCTGGTCTAGATCATGGACAGCAACGGGGTCCCCTGGAAGGCAGTCTAGCTCGACGCCGGTTGCAGCATAAAGCGTTTCAGGGTGGACGCTAATCCCTCCGAAGTCCCGTACGACGAAGCCACGTAATTCTTTGGTTTTCAGATCAAAGCGCGCCAAGCAATTTTGTGGATGACATTCGAACGCAACGCCGTTATGGATTAATGGCGGCAAGAACGCCTGAAAAAACAGCCGAACAAACCTATAAGGATATAGTCAGAGCTCGCCACGGAATAGCAGTAAACTGCACCTATCGAGCCAATTCCGTCGCTTTCTACTGTATCCAATTGAAAGATGCGAATAACAGCAGGTAAATGACCTCCTCCCCTGCATGCCCGCTCTCGACCAATGCGTTGCATACGATGACCCTCTCTCCCCTTTCTTCACTGTTAATCTCGTGAGCCTCTCGGATGATGGCACCACAATGCCCCGCAATGTCCGGGTCCGGATGGGCATACACCACACTTGCCAAGTCTTTAGCAACAATGATAACGTTAGGGTCAAGTTTGAGGTACGGGATAACTTGTGCACAGAAGCGAGGACCGAGATACGCAGCGTCCGGGTAGATGAGACGTTTGGCTTGGGTAAGTTGGAGACCAAGGGCCAACTTGAGCGAAAACCTGTCAGAAGCATCGGGGATCTGGACAGTACTGGAAATGAAGGGTTGAAATAAACTCACGATACGTATAGAGAGCATACCGAATACTGAGTTGGGCGAGAGCTGGCGTTGCGAATTCCGAGGGCAACACTTCTATGTCTGGAAACTTGTCTTGAATATGCGCGATCTGTATTTCGAAGACCGGTATAATCAATGATCTACTGCAACTTTTAACTCTGTGCCAGCATTACGCGAAGCAGTCTCGATAATGGGCTCCATATATTTCTCGAAATCGTCCGTTATCTCAAGTTGGCTCTTGGGAGCTGACACGAGCCGCAGTTTCACATGATACAAGTCATATGTCCCTGGTGCGTAATCAGGTATAGGAGGCAAGAAGCAGCGCATCTTGTGCATCTTTCAAATTATGAGAACACGTCAGTATGTCATTAAACCACAGCGAACCGGGTGTAGAGGATGTCCCTCGACAACAGATTGCTCCCACTCAATGCTTGAAGAGTCGAATGAGGGAGCCTCTGGCGGACGTCGGTATGAATATGCTATTTCTGTCGTGAGATCGGTATGGATCGCTACGAAATAGACACACCTTGCCATTTAACAGAATTAGCGAACTCGTGTGCAATTTCTCCCGTCAAGCTGTCCGTCAGATTTGCGTATCTGGCATAACTCCTCCAAAAAAAAACCGGATCCGAACAAGGTTCAAGCTGATTCTTGGTTTGCGTAAACCAGCCGTGGGTATTGAGTGTGTTCAGGATAGCCGTATTCAAAGCGACCGAATTGCTGGTTTCCTGAGAATGTGGCCGATCATACTTGGAAATCACGAGCGGCAACGGATCCATGTCTAATGAGTGTAAAAGCGCGATTTTTCGGATCGTTGACCCGTCATCATCATCGGTCAGTATAGGGGCGCCTTGCAGGGGTATCAAAGCCAAGGCATCGGTGATCTGGCTGGTGCTCGCATTTGGAGAAGCCGAGGCCTTGGATGGGTCACGAAGTAAGATCAGCGCGAAGCCCGCAGCACTGGAACCTGAGAGAGGGAAATAGAGCGCATGCAACAGAGATTCTGTAACAAGGCAAGAAAACAATCTGGTTGTGACAGTAAATTCGGCGCGCTGGTGGGGAGCAAGATGCGCGAGTCGGTTGGCGTCTGGAATCATGTCGGCCGAGTTAATCAGATTGTGAATGTCACGTACACGACAGATCAACCGGTCACGCCGGCTTTTACCTTGATCGCGTACCTTACTGTTGACGGTGGTCTTGATATTTCCAAGCCATGCTGTTGAAGAAAGGTATGTTAAAAGATCTACGCTGTTTGAGTGAGTTACCTTGCTCGCACACCCTTAATTCGATCACTATCAGCTGGCCTATCTTATCTCTTCCTACTCCGACCACGGTTCACGTGACTCTACCTCCTATTCAAACTAAACGCCCTTCCGACCTTGGGCCTTCCAAAAAATTCAAAGAAACATCATGGAACGCGCTTTTTCTACTGTTGACCACGTCCGTCATCGCAGGCAGCCCCCGGTTGTTGATCATGTTGGCTCCCACACATGCGTTAGCGGGGCTGCACGGATTAGACTCGAGTCGAGAGAGATCCAAGATTCCGTATTACAAATATGTTTAAGAAATTAAAGAATAAGCCCAATACCCATAGCTGCCCCTATCCAAGTTGCTGTCTGGAACTTCGAAGCAGTTGACGATGCGCCATTCACGCCTTTTGCACCATCCAAGACCCAATCTCTCCATGCAGATTGGAGTTCAATAATGAACGCCTGTCCTTCAGCGCTCACATTTCCTTGGAAGCCGTACGAATGCGGATCGACGACGGGACTAAGATAGCCGTCGGGCGTGAAGTGATTCATGTTTTCTAGCGCAATAGAGAAGTTCAAGCTAGAGTCTGATGACCATGGATCGGACGAGGAAAGTAGTGTTCCACGACACCGCTCTGCCAAGGGCAAGTTATGGTGATACGACCATAATAGGGATATCCGATAAACGGTGCTAGCGAGTAATGCTGTGGAAGAAGCATCGTAGAAATTAGGGGATGTCACTGGTTGGTCGGCATAGTTTGCAAATATACACGTAGAATCCTGTCATAGATTGAGCTGGCGTTATAGGCACGGCTGTTAAATTTAAACTCACGAGATTGGAATACATCGCGTTCTGGATTTCGATCGCCCAATTTGCCAGGTCTTCCTGCTCCGATTTCATGGAATTGGCATACTTGGAATTTTTAATAGTCGCGAGCACGCGGAGCATGCCAGCTGCTGCCCATCCGTTGCCTTGTTGCGCGCATGAGCATTTATGAGTTTGAAAATGGACTTCCCGTTTCTTACCTGTCGACCAATGTCCCTCATCAATACCAGATGATCCGAGTAACACGTGTTTCCAGAGCCCATTTGCGTTGGGATCACGCAGGTAATTGCGATACAGCTTGATTTGGGTGTATGCTTGCTGAAGAAGTGTAATATTCGACGTAATGACTCCGTAGTACGCGAGGAAGGGAGGGACCATATACACAGAGTCACTCCTGTTCCGTGCTCAATACTAAAAATAGGATTAACAAATCAAAGCACGTACCATAATTGCACCTCGGACACCCGATGTGATATCGCACCGTCTGGGGTTTTGGGTACGTCCTAGAGTAGATACTCCAATTGATCTCTTGCAGCACCGGCATAATCAATCTGTCCGGCATCCTGACCCGTCCAATTCGCCAAAAGTACCGCAAACCCAATGCTCGCAGGATCCCCTGCGCTTCCATCGCCGTCAATCAATGGTTGAGGACCTGTGATATTTCCATTCACTTCGCTACGGTTTTGCACGGTCGTTCTCGCAATATCAAAGAACGGTGCTAGACCAGAAACATTCCCTGGGCCAAACGCGTCGATAGACGTCGGAGGCGGAAGTTTCGTTGAGGAATAAACTGAGAACCCTGTCGCATTCAGCGAAAGGATGGCTTGCGCTCGCGTTCCTAGCTCCCAGCTACATAACAAGCACAGAGCGGCGGCAGAGATTTTAAGGTACAGCACATCACGGCAAATGATGAAACTCACCTAAGCGTCGCAGCAGAAGCGAGATCTGCGCTGACCAGCGCTACCTGAGCGTCCGTCAAGTTTTGGGCATGCGCAGCTCCTGTCGCTAGCGTCAGGACTGATGCAATCACGGCCAGTCTTCTCCGCCTCCCACTCCCGCGACCGTTGCTTTCATTTCGGTACCGCATCCAGGCAAGTTCCATCATCATGAGACGTCAAGAATGAGAGTTTTTAGAAAGAGAAAGTTGAAAGAAAGGGAGCGGCTGACCTCTTTCTGTTGGTGCACTTGGTCAGGAGTCAGGACCGTTAAAAACACAACTGCACCCTCGTTTCATGTCAGACTGCGGTCTCGTCGGCGTCCATCTGATCAAGGGTACAAATATTTTAAGCATGACTAGGGGTCGGCTATCAGTCGGCATCGAGGAGGACGAAGAGTCTCAGTACACGGCCTGCATTATCGCGTGCGAATCTGTGCGAATATATCATCAATGTCATCTTTATCAGCGGGCAGGTGTACATATAGGGGGATATGTGACATGTCAGATTGTGAGAAACGTGCGATGCTCTCGTTGAAACTTGACGGAAGCTAAGTAACAGGTTTTGCAGCCGTGCTGATGACATCATAGACACGTGAATGCAATTACGAGACTGCATATAAATAGACATGGCGTTAAGAGCAAAGGGAAGGCTAGGGAAGGACATTGCACAATAAGTTTATGGTACTCAGAGAAGTCTAATTGCTTAAGCGATGTCTTTTCTTGCCTATTTTTAGTCTATAATGCATCTTGAGTTCTGCGGCGCTCTTCCACACGTACTGCCGTACGGCAGCGAGGGTCATATCCAGTGGGAGCAAGATGTCGTTACACAGTATTTCATACATGTCTTCCGCGCGTAGTTTCTGCTTGCCAGCAGAATCTTGCTTTTCATCAGAATCAGAGGTAGTCGACGTCGGTGGTGGGGAATTTGCCCTCGATGCGTTGATCTTGTCTAGTTTTTCTTGGACCTGGGTAAGTGGAGTGAATTTAGTGTCTCCATGAAATAAGACACGATATCCTTACGTGAAGGACGAGTTTCCGGACTCTTAGGTACCGGCTTGCTGTCAATTTCGATTGAGCCCTGCAGGATTAAAAAAACAATCAATGCCCTTGTTTTTTTATAAATGAAATGTGGAGACGTACGTGTTCAACAGTTCAGGCAAAGTCTCCACGTCTGGGTCCTTACTCACCCACGGCAACAGCACGAAACTGACTTTGGACACTTGAGGCATCGGAGGCGTCCTATTGTGCAGCAGGTACGACAAGAGCCACAACGGCATCGAGTCTTCTAATAATCGCACATCATGGCTCGTACTTGCCACTGTTCCTCGGTAGAGGGTCAAATGATTCGGAGATCCCTCTTCTGAGACGAGAACCAGCGTTTGCGAGGGGAACGCTACCGTCGGCAGTTCACTCGACGAAGGTGGGGATAAAGCACCTGAAAGAATTTGTTGAATTGCATGCCGCTCAGGGTCCCTCGAAGTCATATCCTGCGACTGCCGAGTTACATCAGTCAATGAAGGTAAAGGAAAACACTAGACACTCACACCCGACTTTTTCCGATTGTCACTCGTCGTGCTCATCTTAGTCATTGTTGCCCCAGCCGTTGACGATGAAGTAGGCGGAGCAGCCACATAAGCACCTCCACTTCTCCCGCCACCCACTTTCATCATATTCCCCGTCGAACCGGCCGCGCTCGCGGGTCTCCCACTAATTTTCCCTCCAAAGCTCTTCAACCGTCCCATTAAACCCGCATTAGGCGTAACAGGTCTTAATCCCTCTGCAGGTGCGTGACCATAACCGTGGTCGCGGTGATGGCTGTGCTCGTCCGGGGCGGTTTGCTGCTGCCCTCCGCTTGCTCCGAAAAAGGGACCACCAGGATATTTGGGCGTCTTCGGTCGTCGCGTTAACGACGTAAAATATTCACTCGGACTTATCGTTACGGGAACGGCCGTACTCGACCTCGACCCTGCTCCGCCGGAAGCGGCGGCGGAGGCGCTCCGTCCACTGGCGATACTGCTATCCATTGTTTCAGCCCTAGCTCTTACACCTCTGCTCCCGGTTATGGGTTCGTCAGGTCGTATAGGAATAAGAGGCGCTGATAAAGGCGCTGGCCGCGAATCAGCCGGGAAGGCAACAGTTGGAGGTAACGTGGGTATCATATCTGGCGCACAGATGACGACGTTACTGCTGAATGTCGGGTTGGTCGAGAACGCTTTCGGGAAACGCCTAAATATCTCTGGCGAACTTGATTTCCGGCGATGATTGCTCCGCGTGGGCGATGAAGAAGGCGCGTTCGCATTGACGTTGGTTCGCGAGTGGAGTACGCCTTCGTGTCCCCTCCCAACTGATTCGGTAGGAGACGGCGTTGCTTGCGAACTTGACAAATCCCTTCTGATTCGTTGTTGTTCTT
The DNA here is from genome assembly GCA_015039365.1 of Amanita rubescens. Taxonomy (NCBI): domain Eukaryota; kingdom Fungi; phylum Basidiomycota; class Agaricomycetes; order Agaricales; family Amanitaceae; genus Amanita; species Amanita rubescens. The sequence continues at coordinate 9,204 of WION01000422.1, forward strand.
TGATAAACCCGATGAACAAGTTCCTCAACACCCATTTTCCGAGGTTCACTGCAAAGAAAATTAATCCACGCCAATCTCAAACAAAAATCATCACGCCAACTCACATTTCGTCTCCTCCGTAGACCCCTTTTCATGCACGTACCCAAGCTCATCCGCATACACCTCCACCTCAAAACACCTCTCACTCAAATGAACGACCAAAACCCCTCCTCTAGTCTCCACCGATGCCCACTTGGGAATGACAGCCTGCCCTTCAACCAACTCCCTCACAGCCTCCAATACCTCTCTTGGGCTTCTCTCTCCCACCATATGCATCCCCATCGCAGACGTCACCCTCCCTCCTTCGTTCGTACCCGCACCAGTAGTACCCTCCTCCTTCGTCGACCCGCACCAGACCCAACCGACCCAGCGACACCGCTTCCCTCCCCCTCCCCTTCAACCCCTCCAAGTAAAGCATCGCCGCCGCCGCCACCACCACCACCACACACGCCACTGACCGCAGCAGCCACCTCCGACTCCCTATACCTCCCCAAACAAAGCCCCCTCACAATATCCCAAACCGCAACTTCCCCTGCGGTATCCACCGTCAACACATGTATCCTATCGTTTAACAGAAGCCCGCGGATGATGCCTGCGTCCCCCGGTATGACATGATCTGGGGAGCAGAGAGGGGCGTTGCGCTTAAGCGAGTTCGCGGAGTTCGTAGTTGGCTTGGGGGAGAGGATGTGCGGTGGCGGTGGCGGTGGTGGTGGTAATTGGAGTTGTGTGTGGGATGGGTGGTGGAAGGTGGCGGTACGCTGAGCGAGCGAGAGTGAGTGAGTGTGGTGGAGTTGGGGTGGGGAGAGTTGGACCGTGAGTGTGGAGGATGGGTTGGTGGGTAGGTGTTTGAGTGAGAAATGGTGTGTCCGTGGTACAAGTGGGAATGGGGATGCGGGTGGGATTCCGAGTCGGGGTGGTTTTGGGTTTGGGCGAGTGAAGGGCTGGACAGGTGGTGGTGGATGCTCCGCGGGGAAGGGTGGAGATTGGGGTGAAGAGTTTGGGGGTGGGGAGGAGGTAACGGAGATCCGGATTGCGGGTGTTGGCGTTGCTGGAATATGCCGTCGGCAGTGGGAGGTCACTGGCAACCCTGACATTTGTAAGCCCTCGCGGAATGGACAAGAATGAAGTTGCTGAATAGAGCGTCGCAACGTCAGCATCGGCATATGTGTCCCGCACGTCCCCTAGGGCGGCGGTAAGGGAATGGATCGTTAGGGGAGGAGAGCCGGATGAGACTGTCGAACGGAATGCCGAATCGCGTGGTGGACGTGTCCTGATCGTAGTCATCCATCATGTCAGAGCTAACGTTCCGGAAAACCGGCTGAGGCGTGGGTCGCCAGCTGCGGGAGCCGTAGCCGTAGAGGGTCGTGTGCTGGATTGCGAAGGTGGAAATTCAGGGCTTCCATTCAGTACGTGGGAGTAGCGGGGAGGAGAGACGGTAGGTGGGTGATAAAGGAAGGGGTCTACATTAGCGTCCTTGGAGTTTGAATTCAAATTGTCGTCATAGCGTTGGTGGTGGTTGTATTGTAGTTGGTGTTGCGGTTGTAAGACGGCGGCAGCTCGGACCGATCTCCGTGGTGGCACACGCCATCGGCTGATGCTGGAAACGCCCGAAGCGGTCCACAGGAGGTTGTCGTCCATTGAAAGGATCTTGTTAATCCCCGCGGAAGCGGTCTCGCCTAACTCGTTGCACAGCAGGATGCATTCGCCTTCTGACACGTCTGCGCAACCTTCTACGTCGGTTTTGCATACCAGTCCGGATTTGTCGCCGGAATAAAATGTTTCGAGAGAGGGATGGGTGGAGTGAAGCGCCCATACTGAATCGGCGTGGTGTGTGAATGTATGCAGGCAACGTTGAGAGGCCAGGGACCAAAGCTTGATAGACGCTTTTGGACATGAGAACCGAGGCCGGTTAATAGAGATCTGGTGAACTCACCGTCTGCAGAACCGGTTAAAAGCTTATGCAACGTCAGAGCTCGAGAGCAAGATCAGATTCAAAGCAAGATGGCTTACGTAGCGAGCATCATCTGAGATAAGAATAGCACGGATATTGTCAGTATGTCCGACGAGTTTGCCAGCACGTTTGCCGGTTCTGGGGTCCCATAGTCGGACAACGCGCTCGGGTGATCCCGAAGCGATGGTATGCCCGAATGGATCCGTTGCGAGAGCGTAGATGGATGATTTGGTGGAGGCTGTAGCGTCGGGTAAAACGAGGTTGGCGAGCGGTTCGGATTTACTTGAGCCGTTGAGGTCCCAGAGTTTGATGGTGCGGTCGAAGGATCCAGATGCGATCCAGCGTTGTTCGCGACTGCAGAGAGAAAAGGTGTCAGGTGGTATTGAAAGGGAAACACGCCCAACAGCGCACCTGTGGGTTAAGCAGCGAACGTAGTCTCCATGTAGACCGACAACGTTGGGCTCTGAGGATGGAAGTAAGTGTGGATTCCAAGCTTTTATAGTCCCATCGGAGGAAGCAGAGACGACTGTGAGGAAATCCGTCAGCCGGGCTGACACGCGTCACGAGATTATACGTGCCTGTCTGGTTATAGTTGCAGAGGAGGATGTCATTCACCCAGTCGTCGTGTATTTGAGCACATTGACGAAATGAACTTGGCTATAACACATTTTGAGCGTCAATTTTGCTATAGCAACTAACGGGAAAGAGACTCGCCGTTTCGGGTTTAAATGACTGTAGATCCGTTTCCCACTGTCCCTCGTACGGAAGAACGTTTAGTTGGCTGAGCATGTGTCTTCGCCTGACCTTTGCAGAACTCATTGGGACGTCACCAATCACATCGCCGTCGCTCGTTACGCGCTCGTTGCCATCGTTATCATCGTCCTCGAACTCGTCCTCCCAGCCGGTCATGACCTCCCATCTTCCGCGCCTAAATGGACCCTCGGGCGCCCTCTTCTTCATGGGCAGGCCGAGGTCCCAGGATATCAGCTGTCCGTCTCTCCCACCGGAATAGAGGATCCCCTCTGGCGCCTCGCGTCCTTCGACGATGGTACAAGTGTCCAGGGCGAGCGAAGCGACGCCGAGACGATGGCGTGGATGTCGTCCAGCGTCCTGTTCTGGGTCGAAACACGTCGTCCGGGCCGTCGTCGTCGCGGATGAGGAGAGGTGCGGACCGGCCCATACGCGTCATTGGATTATGGGGCAGCCTCAGGCGGGGAACCGGCGCCGCTGGAGGTGGAATGACGTACGACACCCGTTTTCTGCTGACCGTCATGGCGGGCGGGCAACGCTCGGGCTGCACAAATACAGCCAAACACAGCATAGCCAAGTATAGACAAACACGGCACAATAGCCAAACAAACGCAGCGACGAGCGCTCACCACGCTCCTTGACTCCATCCATCATGGCCTCAAAAGACAAATCAAACAAGCTGGCTTTCCTCTCGATGCCAGCACCGGCGTCGTACGTCGCTGGTCTTGGTAGAGGGTAAGTAACAGCTATATGCGCGTCAAACAAACCTAATATTCATCTCAGTGCCTCGGGTTTTACAACCCGGTCAGATATCGGTCCTGCTCGAGAGGGACCGTCTGCAGAAGTGATCGCGTGAGTAGCGTGAGTTACTTTTCCCGCCAGTTTGGAACATCTGACACCGCATATACTCTTACAGTGAGGCCCAAATGAGACGAGGAGAAGAACCTGAATATGATCCAGATGCATACCATGACCCCGAGAACGAGACTGGTCTATTTGCGGAACGGTGTATGAAGCAGATGACGAGGAAGCCGACCGCATATATGCATTCGTGGACGATAACATGGACAGGAGGCGGAAGACAAGAAGGTAGGCACATATATTACCAACATTGATTTGACAGCACCTGACCGCGATCCAGGGAAGCACGCGAAGCCGCAGAAGCCACCAAACTCCGTTCTGAGCGACCAAAAATTCAACACCAGTTTGCCGACCTCAAGCGTGGTTTGTCTTCCGTGACTGACGAAGAATGGGAGAACCTCCCCGAGGTGGGTAACCTCACCAAAAAGCGCAAAACCCGAGAAACAAGGTTTTTTGTCGTCCCCGACAGCGTTATTGTCGGCGACCGGGATAAAATTGGCTACGAAACACATTTGAGCGCGGAACAACAGCTGGATGGGACTGCGACGACCGTGGGCGAGACAACGACCGACTTTGTCGAACTGGGCACCGCTCGTGACAAGGTTTTATCCTTGAAACTCGACCAGGCGTCAAGTTCGGCGTCTGGTTTGTCAACATCCATCAATCCCAAGGACTACCTTACCGATCTCAATAGCGTCGTCCTCAAGAGCGAAGCTGAGATTGGCGACATCAAGCGAGCTCGCATGCTCTTTGACTCGCTCACCAAGTCCAATCCAAAACACGCTCCTGGATGGATTGCAGCAGCCCGAGTCGAGGAACACGCTGGGCGTATGGTTGCCGCTCGAAAGATTATCATGAAGGGCTGTGAAGAGTGTCCAAAGAGTGAGGACGTCTGGCTCGAAGCATCCCGTCTACATGTACGTAACCCACCCATCTTGGTCGAACGTAACCTAACTTGTTCTCTCCAGAATGACAGCGATACCAAAGTCATCCTGGCCCGAGCCGTACAACACGTGGGACAAAGCATCAAAATCTGGCTTCAAGCTGCCAACCTCGAGCATGACGTTGAGGCCAAAAAACGCGTCCTCCGCAAAGCACTCGAAGTCATCCCCAACTCGGCACGGCTATGGAAAGTACTCGTCAACCTTGAAACAAATCAAGTGGACGCCCGCGTCCTACTCACTCGTGCAGTCGAGTTGATTCCACATTCGGTCGAGCTATGGCTGGCATTGGCCCGGTTGGGCAACTCGCAGCACGCTAAAGCCGTACTCAACAAGGCGCGAAAGTCTATCCCCACCTCGCACGAGATATGGATAGCAGCTGCACAATTGCTCGAACAAGAAGCGATCGACGAGGCCGCTGAGGGCAAGGAACCCAAATCGATGGAGATCGTCGACAAGACGATTGAGATGGGTGTGCGGGAGTTACGAAAGCATGGAGTATTGTTTACCCGTGAACAGTGGTTGCAGGAAGCGGAAAGGTGTGACGAGGGTGGCAAGCCGAGGACATGTGAGGCGATCGTGAAGGCGACGGTCGCGATGGAGGTGGAAGAGGAAGACCGGTACACTACTTGGGCGGGTGAGGTAGAGGCGATGGAAGGAAAAGGACGGATTGCGACTGCCCGCGCGGTTTTGGCGTATGCTCTCAAGGTGTTTCCAAATCGCGTCAAGTTGTGGGAGAGGGCGGCTTATCTGGAGCAAAGTCACGGTACTGGGTGCGTTGTCTTGGTCTTTGATCGTTTGTTAAATGATACTGATGCAGCACATAGTGAATCTCGGGAGGCGCTATTGCAACGCGCTGTTGAGCATTGCCCACAAGCAGAGGTGCTATGGTTGATGTGGGCCAAGAAGAAATGGGAAGATGGCGACGTTCCAGCCGCCCGTGAGGTCCTCGAGAAGGCTTTCCTTGCCAATCCGGAGAGCGAAGCTATCTGGCTAGCTGCCGTCAAACTGGAAGCAGAAAACGGACAATTCGTAGTTGCCCGGGCGTTGCTTACACGTGCACGAATGGTAGCAGGTACACCAAGGGTAAGTTTATTATTACGACTCAATCAACAAATGCCAACCTCCCCCATACAGATTTGGATGAAAGCGGTTGTCTTCGAAAGACAACAAGGGCAGCTCGACACAGCACTCTCAACACTCGAAGAGGCCATCACCAAATTCCCTAAATTCGCCAAACTGTACATGATCCAAGGCCAAATCCACCAAAGCAAGCAAAATTATCCTCAAGCCCGCGCCGCATATGCAGCAGGACTTAAATCCTGTTCAAACGAGCCCGTATTGTGGATCCTCGCCAGCAGGCTAGAGGAAGCGGACAACAAGAGCATCAAAGCACGTGCGCTGCTCGACAAGGCTCGGTTGATCATGCCGAACAACGACGAGCTTTGGGCGGAGGCCGTCAGAGTTGAAGAACGCTCTAGTGGCGCCATTCAAGCCAAATCTGTCCTATCGCGCGCAATCCAGGCCTGTCCTGCCTCGGGACTTTTATGGTCCATGCTCGTATGGAGCGAGCCCCGTCCAACGCGTAAAGCGCGCGCGACAGATGCCATGACCAAGTCGGGTAAACACCCACTCGTGATATGTACCGTTGCCCGGCTGTTTTGGCAAGAACGCAAAATTGAAAAGGCGCGCGAGTGGTTTGATCGGGCTGCCAAGGCGGCGGGTGCGGATGAGTTGGATTCGGGGGATATTTGGGCGTGGTGGTATAGGTTTGAGAAGGAACAGGGGACAAAGGTGGGTGTTTTTTATGTGATGGATGGGTTTTGATGACAGTTGTGAATAGGAACATCAGCAAGAGGTGATTGACAAGTGCACCGCTGCCGCGCCGAGACATGGGCATGTGTGGCAGGCTGTTGCGAAGGATCCAAAAAACGCGGGAAAGAATACCAAGGAGGTGATGGAAATTGTTGCTCCTGCGTTGTCATAATATGTTGTGGTGGTGTATATGTATACAAGTATCTTCCATGGTGATATAGATGTTCCATTATTCGAATGTGGACATGTCAGCTGCGGAAAGTTAGACGTTCTCAGCGTTGACAGGGGAACACAGGGTACTGAAAGTACAACACCCAACCCTCCCTGATTCCAGGAACCTGATCACCAGCCCACTCTACCCTCGTTATGCACGTCTGACCTATCCCGTACACGAACATGACCGATTGCTTTTACTGACGTCTCAACCATGCGCCAGACGGCGATTCAAAGTTCCGTATGAGAAAAAAGGCAGTCAAAAAGTTTCCGTCGCAGATAGTGCGGCCCATCATGCATCACGCCCACTATGAGTAATGCGGCGCCACCAGTCGCCAAGGTGGCAATCGGATTCAGAAGCCCGAAACATGCACACGCGCAGCAAACTCTAGGTTAGACCCAACGCCGCTGGTCGCAACGCAACGCAACCTCAACCTGAAAGTTCGTCAGTTTGCTGCGATGCAAACGATGCCTGCGGTCGAGCGTAGTGAAAACAGCAGTGGTGAGTACGATTCCGACGACTAGTGGCCCAAAGCGTGCATGCAGTGTGCTGAAACGTGTCACAAGACAAGCTCAGCTCCAGTTCGCCGTTTGACAAGTTTCAACTGGCGGTGAAAATCGGAATACTAGACAGGGGCGGCCCTGATGAAGAACAGGTTGCTGAGGTAGTTGGAGTGGAAGATGCATACGATACGTTTGTCGCGAATACGAGGATAGTCGTGGACTGCCTGTTGATGTTGAGAGGAGCCTGAGAGGTGCGTCTTGGGTGCTTCTCGGAGTTTTGTGCTTTATGAAGGACCGGCAGTTCGCATAGCCACGAGGAGATTAATAAGTACTAATAGTCAGGATCATGGGATGTGGATGAGAGCGACGACAAAGAATTTATTTTTGAACAAATAATTTTTCAAAAAATATAATAATCGACCACAGCGTTTGAACTGTCATTACCTTGATTACTAATTATAATGCAGTCCGATGTGGGCTAGCGAACGGCGGGACGCCAAACACGCCCCTGATAGTGTACGATCCGCGGGGTACGTGCCTAGAATTGTTTTCTATGACTGAGTGTCTGTAGATTTGAATGACGTACGTGTCCTCGCCCGACAGCAGCACGAATGGCCAATTTCGCAAGACCCAGGGCCACATTTTTTTGACTCCCCCACAGCCTCTATGTACGACTTCCAACTTCGCTCCCTCACGGCCTTGTACTGACACAGCAGTACCGCCAAACCCTTGACTCTCAGGCTGCAGGACGTGCTGCTTGACAGGCGCTCGGGCGTGAATCTCAAACAGATCCAGAAACGCAATCAACCCCGGGAACCCTAAGTGCGTCCCGCTTCATCACTATTGTGAAACCTGACATACATATGCGTAAACGTGACATAGCAAAGTTGTGAACTATCAGATGGATGCATGAATGTTGGGTATAATTGAGGTCGGTTACCTGAACGGATTGTGTCGTTTTATGCGCATGTTGATGCATTTCCAGTTCTGAGTACGAAAACCAAGTGCTGATGAGGCACAGATCCGAACTTTCGAACTTGAGGCCGCAACAGTGGCCTCGTCGCAGGCCGCCGATGGCGCTCCCGCAACCTGGTCCTGGGCGAATTAGGCTACGGAGGTTTTTCCCGCTCATGCCATTTGGTTCATCTTTGCGGATCAAACAGTCCCGGGGCCCTGCAGCGGACTTGCCAACCCTGCCAGGGATCAAACGCCCGATTTGGCCCAGTACAACCAGCCCAGCTCAGATCTGTGCAGTGGAACTTTGAATGTTCGCGTTTCCGCCCCACTGTGGTAAGCTACGTGAAACCCATATTTTAACGTCGCTGACCCTGGACCCACCACCACTCAACTGCACCCCGCCGCACCCTCCTGCGCCCTCTCGCGCCCTCCCGCACCCCTATGGTAGCCTCAACGAGCCGTCCGCGTCGTCGATATCAACGGAACGACGTGACAGCTCCAGTTGATCTTGATCATCAAGCAACGCGTCGAGTCTGAATGGCGAAAACCACTACATCGCTACTGATGATCGATGGCTGGTTACCACCAGTGACAACGACAATGCCGACGGACTCGCCTTCAAATTTTGTTCACTCGAATCATATTAGCTCATCATATCCTGTACTATATAATAAGCGATCACGTATGCGTATTTTACGGCGGTAGCTTCTATACTTAGTCCACGTCAAGTATTCTTTGGTACTATGGTGAAAATCCTGTGCTCAGTGCTGACATATGGCCGATGAGTAATTCACTTGACCGCGTATCGTCGTATCCTCCATCGCCAGCAAACATGTTGTTCGCCTCTGGCTACCCCATCTTGTTTCCTCCAGAGATTCTCGATGAGATAATCGATCAAACTGACGACAAATCGACCTTGCTTTCCTTCGGCCTCGTCTGCGGACGAACTCTTGTCAAAAGCCGACGTCGTCTATTCTCCTCCCTCGAGTTCACCGACCACAAGAATTTCGACCGCTTTTTGCGTCTCGCCGGCAAGCCATGGACCAGTTTTACGTTGGCCGTCACAGAGATTCACCTGCAGGATGTCTTTCACCACAACTTCCGCTACCGTTATAAGTGGGAGCCTATACAGGTTGCATCAAACCTCCGTAACGTGAGGTCACTGAGTATATCAGCACACAAGTTCTGGAAACCCGGATGGCAGATCGTATCGCGCTCTGTCCTGGATGTTATCTTCCAGTTGAACCTACACGATCTCCAGATAGATGCGGTGGGCAAATGGCGCACGGAAGATGTTGTGATTCTATTCAGCCGGCTTCCTTCTTCTGTGAAAACACTTGCCTTCCGGAGGCTACGATTCTGCGAAACGCCGAATCTCTCTCGCCATTTAGATACATTTCGTCGCCCTTTCCGCTTCAGAAATATCGACAACATCTCGCTCGCTCTTCTAAGAGACGTATTGGACCCATCGAGGAACCTGGACCTTGACGTCACCGTGCAGGCCTTCCATATTCGAAACCCCGACGTTCCCCTTGCACATGCCGACAATCTCTTGACCTCGAGATTTTTACATCACATCGGTCATCATCTTGAACAGCTTCTGATTACCTTCAAAAAACCATATCTCGGTGAGCACAGTTTTGTGTCAAATATATGATATCCCTAAGCCACCGATCTTCAACAGATTCAACCCTTGCATATTTAGAACCAACTCAAATTTCCCAATGCATCAACATCCGCATGCTTTTTGTCGGTTTTCCAGATTTTGCATACAAAAAACCCCCGCTTCTCTCAGCCATGTGGAAACTGTTGTCCGCGCTGCCCGCGCCGAACGATCTGGACGAATTTTGGTTCAAGTTCACGCCCCTTTACAGCGCCTTCGAAGATCAAATGTCCTTGTTTGGATTCTTTGAATCTCCGAATCTCCTTCATAGATTGAGGCACATGTTTCCGAATCTGAAGATAATCAAGATTATATTGGACACTTGGGGACAGTCAAGTTATGATTTGTACTTTGAAGGGTTGCGTCGAGCGACTGACTTGAGAGCATTTGAGGAAATTGGTTTTGTGAAGCTCGTCGCGGGAGGTATGAAGGAACATGTTGCGTGTCACTCTGTTTTAGAGGGCTGTAATTATTTGTTGTGAAATTACGTGGTTCCAATTGTCCGCGTGCATACACCGTGTACGCGGCGCCAGAAATATTCATTCACTTGGACAACAGTGGCAGCTCTTACCATTTTCCCCTGCGACTTCCTCTTTCCTTTTTCGGGAAGCTCCCAGTACAGGTTATGACGAGTCGAGTGAACAAAACCTGATGCGGGCAGAGGAACTCGGTTGTGACTTTTACCACTAACCCGACCGAACATCCAGCTAATCGATTGCATGCAAGAGACTTCATTCGCTTTCGGAATCCTACCGCAATCAAGTTTAGAATCATATTCTCAGTGGCTTAGGAAAAGAAACTCTTACGTGACGTCTTCGTTTTCGATCGGGCTAGAGGGTTGATATTTGTAGCTTGAACGATACCAGTAAAAGGAAATTGTCAACGTACTGAAGAAGTAATACCAGATATTGATGCAATCATGTGATTGTCAGGTTCCTACCGTAATGATTAGGTTCAGAAAGTAATGCAGCTCAAACAAAAAAAAGAAAAGCCTACATAATATACGGGTTTTTGTTTTTGAGAGGCCTGGTGTGGGTTATCAAAATGCAGTTAGTAGAAAAGTCAATTTGCGTACTGTACGCGATGTCGCCATCATACGTTATTCATACTTGGCCGTTTCAACGGTTCCCTCACCCAGCAGCGCTGAGTTACGTCCCACGCTCCATTGCTCAAAGGGTGCTCGGCTAGCCGAGGTGGTCGAACGCCTCGAAAGACGAGAGACAGTATCTGCAAGTCTGATTCACCGGCAAAAGGTATATGATTATCATAATGGATCTTGAAAGAGATTAGCATGAGGGATCAGCATGTTTAATGTGACGTACTTCATAATAAAGGCATCCAAAAGCAGACATCTGAGTTCTGGATGGAGCGTCATCAGATGCCAAACCTTCGTCATCCTCTGACCGTCAAAATAACTCTGGGGCCGCAAAGTTCAGATGTAGCGCTCCCGATCTCGTTTTTGTAGCTTCTGAGGGTCAAGTCAAGCCAAAGTCAGCTATTTGGACATGAAAATTATCATCTAAGAGGACATTCTCCTGGAGAGAAGAATTAGCAGTGTAACATAATGTGTCTGAGGTAGAATACTCCGCGGAGATCGCCATGAACTGCGCCTTCCAAATGGATGTATTCCATGGCTTGTGCGGCTTCCAGTATCTTCCGAAAGAATGGTAGTATGAACTTGTGCTTGAGGGATCGCCACATCAACTTAAAAGGCTTATTGGCCTTCGAATCAGCAATTGCATTATAACAACAACTCGAAGACAGAAAGACATACAACTTGGTTTTCAGACTTGTACAACATTTTTAGTGCCACGACTTCTCCCGATCGTTCGCCTTTCAAAACGCGCCCAAAGCCGCCACCCCAATGTAATCACGATCGTCTGGTATGCTGACTCCAGTCACGATCATGGATGGTGGAATGATAGGTATCTTTGAAATAATTTTGAGTATAAATCGTCGCACTCGCCGCAAGGTCGCGTAACTTCCTGAGTGTAAAGAGAAGCAACGGGAACTTGAAGGTGTCACCTCTGCCAACATAATGTGACTCCATGTTGTGCCCTTCCATGAGTCGCTCCTGTTCGGTTAGTGCAGTGAAGCCAGTTACGTATAGTAGAAAACGGATAACGGTACAAAGCTGCATTCACGTAACCGTAACCGTGGGAATGGTGACGAGAGAACGTTTAATGACTTATCCTGACATTACCTTGCTGAAGCAAGGTTTAGTGGGTACGTATTACCTTGCTTGCAAGGTTTATTCGTTGTGAATTTAGAGGTCTAAACACATCCAAATACCCCGGCTTCCACCGAGCTGGCAGCCGGTCCCCTCTGATTACGTGCGCTGCTTAGCTCCTCGGCTATACGTGATCATCCAGATCGTGGTGCTCCACCCGCCGCTACCCATGTATTCTCTCTTCGTCCGCGATAACTTGTCCTGTTCGCTTTCAGTGTAGGAGACCCATATCGTAGGGAGCTCCCAATTCAATTGATAGAAATTTCATGGATCGTTCTGGACCTTACCGTCGGCGCCACGTGTGGTCGTCTCCATATTTTGTCCCACCCAACGTTCTCCTCTTCTCTCGTCGCCCTTTTGCTCGCAATCTGATAATTTTTTAGGAGGCATGTCCAGCCATGCTGATTCCCATACTCCTTCGCGCGAAGAGTCATACAACCGTCTATCGGCAATGTCTCTGAATTCCCTTCGCCACTATGCCTCCCACTTCCTCGGCCTGCCGTCCACAGATTGCCAAAACAAGCATGATCTTGTTCTGTGGTTTCTCCAGAACTCGTCTCAGCACATTTTAAACCTGATCTTGTCGTTTGCGGAATCAAGAGACGTTCGGGATGATCGTACCCGCCGAAAACGTGTTCGTGAGCCTGTCGACGATGACGATTCGGAGAGGGATGTCGTACGAGTTAGACATGAGCACCAGCCTCCCAATCCGTCCGTGTTCCTTGAGCTTCCGTCAGATGCGGAAATCAAGACCCTGCTACCGTGCTTTCTACGAATCCACTTCCAATGCGCGTCTTTCCTCTGGCGTTTGTGGTGTATGTGGACGACAGGCCTTTTAGTATTTACGACTCGGATCAATTGCAATGGTTTTCGCTGCTGCGGATCCCCAACAGACGTCGTTTGGTTCCCTCCGTTCCTCACCCCGCTCATCGCTTGTTCTATGATCTGCTTCTCGAACCGTCTGCCACTCAAATGAGGCCTGAGGGGTTTTTTGTGCAAAGTTGTCGTCACTGTGTCGGTGATTTGAAATTGGGCGATTGTAACCTTCCGCTTAGGAGGTCCTTGGCTAACAACCTCTGGATCGGGGTGGTTCCCGATGTGTTGAAACGTTTGAGCCTGCCAGAACAGTTACTCGTTGCTCTTGTCTATCCTAGAGTCTTCGTATTCAAATTATTTTCAAGACGTTTGAACAATCGTTATCTTGGAGGTGACAATCCTACCCTTCAACGTGCCATGCGTGGTAACGTCTGTAGCTATGACCTTGATACCCCGGGCATCGCCAACATGATCCAAGGCAACTTGATGCCTCGTCGTCCTTCAGTTCTTGCCTCTGTGATTCAAATCACGTTGTTCGGCCAGCGTCATTTGCCGGAGAACTGGATGCATAACCTCTTTCGCATTCAGTGCCACTATATTTGGGAAGCTCTAGTTTGGTGAAAGGCAAACAATCTGTTTTACAGAGATATTGTCATCTCTTCAGACAACTTGGACTCCCTTCCCGCCGATGGTGTCCCATCAGAATTAATGATTATTGCTCGTCAAGTGGACAATCTGGACATTGTACGTGAGCAGAATGATTCTTATGTACCAGATGAGGATGATGATCCTGGTAATATCCTTTCCTGCTCATCTGTTTTCTTGTTCTCATCGTTGCACAGAGCATGTTGACAGCCTCCCTGACATCCCTTCTGACTATGACTCGGACCATGATGATGATCCTCCCGATTCCTGTATGGCAAGCCTCCCTTCCCTCAATCATCTATTTTCAATAACCCCCGCTCCAGTGCATCCAGAAGTCTTTCCTATTCAGATATCGGGTGCAATCGATACAGATCTGACATCTATATCTGCTTCTGAGCTCTTGCGGAATGGTCTATCCAACATGTGCTCTAATTCACGAGAACCCCCCTATGCAGTCCGGCACGGAATGCGGCCGGTCTCAGACTTTCCCAGTCGCGAACAGGAACTCGATGCTCGCCGTCCGTTACCCCTCATCATTTGTTCGAGAGAGCGTTTCCTTGCCTGTTCCCGTACGGAGATGGGGGGTTTGGAATCTCGATGGTGCCTCCATTATCATGTTGTTGTTTACCATTTACGACGAAGTCCTGGTCGAAAGTCAAACACGGGGTTCTCTTCACGTACATGTCTTGAGTTGCGATCCAAGCTAAAGCTTAGTGTATAAACTTCATTGTAATTATTGTCCTGAAAGGAAGAGAGGCTCGTAATTAAAGGCAAGCAAGGTTGCTGCCGACGCAGGCGGCGCTCCCGAGTTCCGTAGCCAGATCGGTGTTCAACAGTACATAGCAATAAACAATGACGTATTGCAGAATTTTTTTCCTATTCCAGCCAGTGCGGCGCCCGACATTGACCTCCTGCCTGTGGCCCTCCACGTCTCTCCCTGTACCCTTTGGGTTTGTCTTTTTGCTATGGCCTCCAGACCACCAATCAGCCAGGCCCAACAAGTCCTGCAGCAGCAGACGCACGACCGTCGCTTTTTGATCTTTATAATGAAAAAAATAGGCTCTATTCAAAGTGTCGATCCTTCCGCAATTATATTCCTCATCGCTTCCCTGTTATAAAGCCTCCAGACCATCATTTTTGACGATCTTCCCTGCTTGTCTCAATGTCGGCTGTGTGCCTCTTACTTCTCTTTCCTGTCATGCCCCGCTTGACGTTTACTGCAGTTTAGCACTGTCTGGGAACGCACTTGTCTCTTTTCTCAGCCAAATTATTTGGCCTGTCCTGAATTCGATTCACCTGTGGCGTGGAAGTCCAACGGTTCATCTCGCGTCCTTGTCAGTGTTCAACAGGTCTCAGCAGTGATATCCACGCCCAACGACGTGCGTGAGGACGCCGTAATGGTTGTCGTGGGAGAGGCCCTCCCCAACCGTCTCAACGTTTCACCCCGTGGCAACTTTAACCCTCAGTATACCACCGACGTTACGGCGTCCAAATTCCAGCTGTTGCTGGGCTCTCCTGCGGACGCAAATCTCGCCAATGACTTCGCCATCGCCGTGGACAAGCTTCGACGACTCCAAGCCGCCGTTGCGTCATTGTCCGATAGACGATATTTAATCACAGTATTTTATAATATGGCATGAGTAAATAAGAATCACAGATTTTTATAATATGGCACAAGATGTCCGATGTTTTGATCTGCTGTTGGATTCTACGCATGGATCATCTGAAGCAAGGTTGGTGCCGACGCAGGCGGCGCTTCCCGAGTGAGAATGAGCGCCATTTGCATAATATCCGAGCGTCGAATCGTCTGTGCCTTACTGTTGCACATACGATGATCGCTGACGCAGACCCAGGGCCGCCGGAACGCCCCAGCTTTTCCGTGTCCGACAGCTTTTGCGCTCTCAACTTGAAGGAGTTCATTTCTCTCACCCCGTTCAACTCTTCCGCTCCCATGTCTCCCAGCCACGTATAGCCTTGCAGATGGGAGACTACTCCGTCCCTTGCCTTTGCATCAAGCGCCAAGTCATAGATTTTCCTCAACTTTCAAGTTGGACCCAATGCTGCCTTCACGTGCACGACCTCATGCTACAAGAGCACGACCAAACCCTCAATCTTCAGATCACTAGACGATGACCTCCTGCCCGATCTACGCAGCTCGGATATGTATCTCAAAGCAAATTCAATTGCCGTGCGAAAGGCCCATCACGATTACTGGTAGAATTAAGCCGGGAATCTCCAGTGTGTCCCGCTCGTCTTCCTTCAACATCGTAAAAGCTGACATACATAACGTAACATAGCGAAGTTCCAAATCGACGACAATCACATTCCTTGATGAGTTACAGTTTCAGTATGGGAGAGGGGAGTGCAGGCATTGCGTTTAATCTTTCAGGACAACCCTATATTGTTGAGACTAAAGCACGCTTGGAGGAGTGAGTTTCCCTTCCAGCATTCGGGTATGAGTATTAATGACGCTGACGTGACTCCCCTGTTAGGTTTCTGGACGATGAAAAAGCTTTCTGCATCTCCGCGGTTACTCACTTACACGCTCACTTATATGTAGGCTCCATCTTCGCCTCGCAAATCCTTTTCGCACTGACCACTGCAATAGTCCTTTGCCATCTCGCAGACGATATGACTGCCCACATTTGACAACTTGCGCATCTCATCCCAGGGCCCTTTCTCCCGTTGTCCTCCAACGGTAACCGTACCACCGTCCGGCTGCTACCGCTCACGATCCTGGGCATACCCACGTTTTCACTCACTTGTCTAGCCAAGGTTCAGGCTGATCACCGCAGAAGTGAAGACCTCCGCATCGACGTAACGGCACGTCTGGCCCGTCGCCTTAACATGTCATATAGAACAGTCACCGGGACTGTGAAATGTTATTCGATCTTCTCCACGCCTTGATTTAAAATCTCTCTCGCAGAATCCAACTTCCAAACAATATAATTACGGCTACTCCGTAATCTGATAAACATGTCATCGCAGGAATATGAGCAGGTGTCGGTCGAATTTGAAAGGATGGGCCTGAGGCACTTTACTCCGAGCTACGGGTGAATCTAGATTGGCTCTCCCTTGTATTAATAGCCAGCGGCAACCCATCAACTATATAAATGTGCATTTGGATGCAGGTCGTTCAAGTTTGAGTTTCGAGCGAGTGCTGACGAGGGCCAGATCCGAACTTGACACTTGACGACTTGACCGTGGCCGGCACCGAATAATTATGGGGTGTTAGAGGCGCATATGCGCTCTTCAATCTGGGCTACTATCGGCGGTATGTGCCGCGAAATTGGACAACGGCTCCAAAACGTGTAAAAAGAATGATTATCACTAATGACATTAACGATCGTTCGTGAATCTTCGTGAACACGACAAATTGCGACAAATCATCGTGATTTATCGTTAATCACGACGAACGCTCGAGAACGGAGGTTCCATCGTGATCACTGCTTGTCTCGATGAAGCCTTCATAAACTAATTGTTATTCATGATGATCTGATGATACGTTTGTGATGTGTGATAGCTGGAGTGAGTTGAGTGCTTGGCCCAGGGCGAGGTTTGGAGTTGCCAGCGAGAGCGAGCATCAGTAGCGATGTAGCATTGTAGGTTGTAGCGGTTGACTCGACGCATTGCTTATGGTTTGTGATCATGGTGATCATGTGAGAGAGTCGAGTGCGCTGTTTGGGCAAACAGGCGAGTCCGTCGCCATTGTCGTTGTCACCAGTGGTAACCAGCCATCGATCGTCAGTAGCGATGTAGTGGTTTTCGCCGTTCAGCGTTGCTTGATGATCAAGATCAACTGGAGCTGTCACGTCGTTCCGTTGATACCGACGACGCGGACGGCTCGTTGAGGCTACCATAGGTGTAGCCAAATCGGGCGTTTAATCCCTGGCAGGCTTGGCAAGTGCGGGACCGTCCCAATATATGTCGTACGCGCTCCAAGACCCTCCCTCATCATTGTCCATAGCCCGAACAATAATTACACTCTGATCATGTGCGATAGCGTGGCACCCGAAACAATACCCTCCGAAATTCTCTGAAACATATTTAGGCTCCTATGCGAAAAACCTACCCGTCGTTCAGTAAATAAACCCGAGTCGAGCATGTCGAGATAAATACAAGGTCAGCAATGAGACGATGCCACACCAAGGACCGTGAAATAGACATCAGAACACAGGATCGGCAATGGTAAGAGGACATTCACGCCGGTCATAAAACTCAAACGAATTTATTGTTCTTTCACTGTAGTAAACTGACAAGTGAGAACTAGATGTCAACACATCTCGTCTTCCGCTCAACCCACTATACCTGGCCCGAAGTGCCCGAAGTCCCAGCCTTTTGACTGCGTAGTCCTGTGCGATCTCCACTGTGACCCGAAGTTTTTCTCTTCGGCGGCGTCGTCTTCCCATCGGAATTGCCATCGGAAGGGGAGCTGGTTCCCTTCTTAGACGATTTTGGAGACTCCTTGGGAGCAAAGATATCGCTCGGAACCTCAAATAGCGTTGGAGCTTTTGCATATGTACCCTCGGGATCAGTCGCTTCAGCACCCGCCCAATCGACAACGTTGACTGTGTAGGCGTCTTCCCCAGCGGCAGCATCTTTGTTATGCTGCCACAAATAGTTGTCGTTGCCTGCGGGGTCTCTATAACCAACCATAAGTGTTTAGTACCAATCGGAAATCAATGAACACTTACTTATGTGTTAGCTTGTGTTTGTTCTGCTGTTCCTCCAATGCCGCGGCTTTCTTATCGTTAATGTATTTCCCACCCTCAGGCGTCGTCGGATCCAACCCTTCCATCTTGTCCACCCGTTCACCCATGTTCTCCATCAAAAGGTAAAAGTGCTTCGGAGCAACTTTCCTCCGACCCCAACCGAAGAGGTGACCGACGTGATTAAGACGGCCAGCTTCAACCCGAACTGCACTGGGATCGATACGATCATCAATGATTTTGACAACGGCCTTGCGACCATTAACAAGCTGATTAATATGGAAGACACCCAAGGACTGGCTCCCTACGCCGGCAGCACCTTCTTGCTTGATGTCTCTCAAGGCTGCCAAGAAGACAGCCCTGGAAACCAGGTTGCCCCGGGATTGGCTTCCTTGCTAAATGAGACGTTAGTTTGCGAGGTATGGTTCATAATGGGATGGAGTCGCTTACGCTCTTTGTTCGCTTGCTGGATGTGGATCGGCTTGTCTGCTAAATGAGACGTTAGTTTGCGGGGTATGGTTCATAATGGGATGGAGTCGCTTACCTTCTTTGTTCGCTTCTTGGCGCCGGACGGAGATACGGAAGTCTCGGCATCACTCCCATCACCTTCACCTTCAGCAATGGTGGTTACCCTCTAGAACCAGAGTTAGCTTCCCAGATATCATGGTCTCTGCGAAGCAAGACCGCTTACCCCTTTCCCCTTGCGGCTACCCCTGGTGCGCTGGCGACCACGATTTGATTCATCCCCACCGCCACCATCACTGGCGCCAGCATCACCGAGGCCGGTCATTGTTTCACCTTCACCCGATCGTTTCTGATAATCCAACAATTTAGAATAATCGGAGAAGATTTGCCCAACGACTTACGGAAAGTTCGACAGCTTGGCCGCGGAGGGGATGGATCGGCGTCGCGAAGACGGTACCGAAAAAGATGAATGCAAGAGTAACAGATGTAAGACGCATTAGAGATAAGTGGATTATCGTTCAACGTTGAAAAGATGTGGAGGACCAGCCTGAGGGTTCTCTAACGGCAGCTAGGGCTTTTATACACACAAGGTGGACCCTATTCACGTAACAGGCTGAACCTCCCACATGACCGCCGTACCGCCTGCGTTTCATTTAGCTATGCATGGATGGGCGCTGATCTTGGCATAGGGGAATGAATTGAAAAAAAAGCCAGCCGAGACGGCTTGAAGACATTGTATGACAGGCCGGACCTTGAGTACACTGCCTTTTTGTGTATTATTGGGCCTAGGTCGAATGGCGGTGATACGGCGGCGAACAAATGAAATGCAAAAATGCGCAAGCGAACCTTATTCGCATGGTGGTAACTAGCGGTGCATCGTTAGACTCCTTTAAGCATGAATGAGTTGTAGCAGGGAATCATTAGGACTTACGATCGACGCGGAACGAGCACTACAGAAGTAGTCCGTCTTTATGTTGGTCCTGTCCGAGTCGGCAACGATAACCAAGGCGGACTTGCAATAGTTGCTTCTTTGGCCTAGGCCATGGCGCAGAATTGGTCATTGTTACTTACGGCGATAGATATACTCAGTGCTGTACATCGGTTGACAGTGGCGCGTGCGCGTGACCGGATGATGCCTTGATCCACGTGTGAGAACCAGTGTGCTGCCAGTGACATCCACACACCCCCGTCTCACGTTTTCTATCCGAACTCTGCGACGGTTTCTGATAATGTCAACACTTTAGAAGAGTCGGTGAAAGGTTCATCCAAGACTTACTGACAATGCAACCCAATGGATGGTACTGGATAAGACGAACACATGGATGTTGCCAATCGGTGGGTGTCTGCAGTATTCAATGGAAGGAAGCATTCAATGAACCGCCCATATCTGTGTCGGCCAATCGTTTCTTTAGTTCTCCAAGATGCCGTAGACCAACCGTCGGACCGCCGTTAAGCATCGGACTACGTCAGTGAGGAAGAGATGTGGTGGACTAGGAGGAAGATCTTCTAATAATGCGTGGCATGGCTATATACTCGCCCAAGAACAACTTATTCACACAGCAAGTCGCCCCTTCTTCACCGCACCTTGTTGCCAGGCGTTGTTTCGGGTATCTCGGGATTTATTTGCAACAAATGAATTGCAAAGGCGGACCAATGTGAACTCGCGGGCACGACAAATGGGGAATGAATCACTGAAACTCACCGCCGATGCCGAACGAATGATACAACCCTCTCGGAATGGATTTTTAGTCAATGTCAGTACATCTGCATGATTTATAGGATTACGAAAATCGGCAGTATGTGATGGTCCGAGTCTCCTCTCGCGCCACTGGCAAACCTCATTTGTCTGGTATCGTGCTGCGATTCAGATTGGGCGGCCGCCTGCCATAAAATGTCAAAAATAATGATGGCGGGATAGACCTGGCGCGAACGCCAGAGCAGTACTTATATATTTGATCTTCATGTCATATATTGAATAGTAATAGTATGATGAAAATCATGTGCTGACATCTGCTGGATGAGTAATTCGCTTGACCGCGTATCGTCGTATCCTCCATCGCCAGCAAACATGTTCGCCTCTGGCTACCCCATCTTGTTTCCTCCAGAGATTCTCGATGAGATAATCGATCAAACTGACGACAAATCGATGTTGCTTTCCTTCGGCCTCGTCTGCGGACGAGCTCTTGTCAAAAGCCGACGTCGTCTATTCTCCTCCCTCGAGTTCACCGACCACAAGAATTTCGACCGCTTTTTGCGTCTCGCCGGCAAGCCATGGACCAGTTTTACGTTGGCCGTCACAGAGATTCACCTGCAGGATGTGTTTCACCACAACTTCCGCTACCGTTATAAGTGGGAGCCTATACAGGTTGCATCAAACCTCCGTAACGTGAGCTCACTGAGTATATCAGCACACAAGTTCTGGAAACCCGGATGGCAGATCGTATCGCGCTCTGTCCTGGATGTTATCTTCCAGTTGAACCTACACGATCTCCAGATAGATGCGGTGGGCAAATGGCGCACGGAATGATGTCGTGATGCTATTCAGCCGGCTTCCTTCTTCTGTCAAAACACTTGCCTTCCGGAGGCTACGATTCTACGAAACGCCGGATCTCTCTCGCCATTTAGACACATTTCGTCGCCCTTTCCGCTTCAGAAATATCGATAACATCTCGCTCGCTCTTCTAAGAGACGTATTGGACCCATCGAGGAACCTGGACCTTGACGTCACCGTGCAGGCCTTCCATATTCGAAACCCCGACGTTCCCCTTGCACATGCCGACAATCTCTTGACCTCGAGATTTTTACATCACATCGGCCATCATCTTGAACAGCTTCTGATTACCTTCGGCACGCAATATCTCGGTGAGCACAGTTTTGTGTCAAATATATAATATCCCTAAGCCACCGATCTTCAACAGATTCAACCCTTGCATATTTAGAACCAACTCAAATTTCCCAATGCATCAACATCCGCATGCTTTTTGTCGGTTTTCCAGGTTTTGCATACAAAAGACCCCTGCTTCTCTCAGCCATGTGGAAAATGTTGTCCGCGCTGCCCGCGCCGAACGCTCTACACGAATTTTGGTTCAGGTTCACGCCCTATCACGGCGCCCTCGAAGATCAAATGTCCTTGTTGGGATTCTTTGAATCTCCGAATCTCCTTCATAGATTGAGGCACATGTTTCCGAATCTGAAGATAATCAAGATTATATTGGACACTGGACGGTCAAGTTCAAGTGATTTGTACTTTGAAGGGTTGCGTCGAGTGACTGGCTTGAGAGCATTTGAGGAAATTGGTTTTGTGAAGCTCGTCGCGCAGGGAGGTATGAAGGGAGCATGTTGCGTGTCACTCTGTTTTAGAGGGCTGTAATTATTTGTTGTGAAATTACGTGGTTCCAATTGTCCGCGTGCATACCGTGTACACGGTGCCAGAAACGTTCATTCACTCGGACAACAGTGGCAGCTCTTACCATTCTCCCAAAATGAAAACTGAAAATGAAGCGAAAATGGCCGAAAAATATTTAATTTACAGGTCATGTACAAGCAATGTAGTCATTCGACACAATAACTACCTACGGATGAGTCTCGTTCCACGACTGCCCAGTCAACAACCCCGAAATTGCCGTATTCATAAGCGGCACAGGACTCACTGCAACATTCTGATACCCCAGCGCACCCGCGGCAAACTCAAACACATTCGCCAATGTCTGGTTCGCATCTCCCCTTCCCAAGCTCCCCAATCCCCAATTCAACTCGACCGTATTCAGCGCCGAGTAGTGCGTGTAGAACGTATCGTCCGTCGTGCCCTTCAAATTGTCCGGGATCACCCCGCCAATCAAGCACGCCCACACCTGGTTCCGCTTGTTCGTGCTTGAGTTCTCGTCAAACGTGATCAACACGAGCGCGTCTTGCATAAACGCTGCATCATTCAACGTTGAGTCGAGGAAATTGACAAGCCACGTCCCGGCGAACGATGCACTGGTGTCATGTCCGTCGTTGGTAATGTTCGGCGTGTAGAACGAATACGCGGGCATGTTGTTGTTGGCGATGTCGCTGGTGAGGAGGGTGGCTGCGAGGGGTGTCAGCTTTGCTTTGACTGGAGAACATCACCCTGGACCTCACCTGGAACCACGTTCGCAGACCTAGTCTGGTTCAACCCGATATTATCGAAAATAATCGCCGGATTGTGCTTCCTGACATACGCCCCTCCAAACGCCGAATACCCTGTCCAACCAGGCGCAGGTATCTCCTCGTTATATGACTTCCACGTCAAGCCCTTCGCTTCCAGCAAATCAAATATAGACGTCTGATTCGCGGGTATATCATAATAATCGTCGTTGGTGATGCCAAAATTGGTACCAGCTGAGGCAGCGACGTAGTTGGGCTCAGAGGGGTGCGCGATCCCGTTGTAGTTGGTCAATAGGATTCCGTTCGCCGCGACGGATTGGTATTGGTTGAGACGAGCTACCTTTGCATAGTCCTGTTGGGGCAAACCGTTCGGAAGAGAGAAGAGAAGAGAAGAGAGCAACGGACCGCATTCTCGAGCCATATTTGCATAAAGTACTTGAAGACCTTCCCAACAGGCGCGCCGGGTGCATTTTGGTTATTATCCGCCGCTGCTGTCGCGTTGGGAAACGCAGAGATGATGACGGGGCTACCTGTTTGAGCGTGCACCGACGTCAAGACGGGAACGAGAGAGAGGAGCACAGTAAGCAGTCCACTGAATCCTTTATGCATTGTGCGTGAGGATGTAGAGAAATCCAAAGCCAAAAAGCCCACTTTTATAGCTTGTATGTTTGTTACCCTCCCCCGTGGCAGTTATGGACCTGACACGATTTTCGCATGGTGTCAATTCCAATAGAACAACGTGCGGGGTGTTCAACACTTCTGTGTTCCTGATTTTGCCATTTGCGTGGCGCAGTGGGGCGCCTGGTACCGCAGATCTGATTCGGATATTACCCCACCTCAAACACGTGTATACGCAGATGCACTCGCGGACCTAAAAAAACAGGATACATGTGCTTGTGCGAACTTTCCGGATGCAGTGTCTGTATTCGTCCTCTAAAGGTCGTAGTACTACGACGACGAGTTGTCCAAGCGACGGTGACTCTTCCACCTTTCAAGTTCATGGCTATCATTGCAATTTGGCTGAGAAATACGTGAACGTCAAACAACGAAACACCTGAGAAGTAAGACTCATCACGACGCGGTTTCGTCACACCTTTAGGTCCGATCATGATCGTGACGTGACTGTGACCATTCCCTCCGCCTGTGGAGTTCTGCAAACAAGTGACCGACCAACGTTCAACTTACACTGCGATGCAGTCCTATGACCTCTCGGAAGACAGGCACTGCATCCGGTCGAGTTTCAAGTTACAAAATTCGCAGAAGCACATGTATCCCGTCCTGTCAAATCCACAAGCAGGGCTGGGAAGTGAGCGAACGTGCGTTCAGCATCCGAATTAGATCTGCGAACTATGCACTCCTCTGAGCTAAAATAGGAACGCAAAGCGTTTATCACCCCGTGCACATGGTTCCATCAGCATTTCGACATCGCGTCAGGTCCATCGCTTCCGTAATAATTATTAACAGCCCAAAATTATAAATTTGGGTTCTTTTTCACCTTCTCCATTCTTACGCACCATGCATAAGGGACTTATCACACTCCTCTCATTTGTTCCTACTGTTATCCACGCCCAAACGGGCAGCCCCGTCATCATCTCCGCATTTCCCAACGCGACAGCGGCGGCGGATGATAACCACAAGGCACCGGGCACGCCTGCTGGGAAGGTGTTCAAGTACTTTATGCAAATCTGGCTCGAGAACCAGGTCCGTTCCATTCCCCAAACGTCAGACTCCTTCTCAACCCCAACAGGACTACGAGACGTGCGCTGTCCTCCCCCAATACCAATCCGTTGCCGCGAACGGAATCCTTCTCACCAACTACAACGGGATCACGCACCCCTCTGAGCCCAACTACGTCGCTGCCTCAGCTGGTACCAATTTTGGCATCACAAACGACGATTACTACGACATACCCGCAGATGAGAAGACTATATTTGATTTGTTGGAAGCGAAGGGATTGAAGTGGAAGTCGTACAACGAGGAGATACCTGCGCCTGGTTGGACCGGGTATTCGGCATATGGAGGGGCGTATGTCAGGAAGCATAATCCAGCCATTATTTTCGACAATATTGGGTTGAACCAGACTAGGTCCGCGAACGTGGTTTCGGGTGAGCAACGGTGGCTTCCAGTCAAAACCAAGCTGACCCCCCTCCCCTGCAGGTGACCATCTCAAGAGCAATATCGTCAAGAACAATATGCCCGCGTACTCGTTCTACACGCCAAACATTACCAACGACGGACATAACACCAACGCATCGTTCGCTGGGACGTGGCTTGTCAATTTCCTTGATTCTACATTGAAAAACGCCGAGTTTATGAAAGATGCGCTCGTGCTGATCACGTTCGACGAGAATGCGAGCGGGAACAAGCGGAACCAGGTGTGGTCGTGCTTGATTGGCGGGGTGATCCCAAAGCATTTGAAGGGTACGACGGACAATACGTTCTACACGCACTACTCAACGCTGCATACTGTTGAGTTGAACTGGGGATTGGGGAGTTTGGGAAGGGGAGATGCGAACAAGACGTTGGCGAATGTGTTTGGGTTTGCGGCAGATGTGCTGGGATATAAGAATGTGGAGGTAACGGATGTGCCGCCCATGAACGCTACGATTATGGGGTTGTTGACCGGCAAGTCGTGGAACGAGACGCATCCGGCATAGATAATGGTTTATCGATAAATTCCTTTGCCCCCTGCTCCAATAGTAAATTTACAATGTTTGTGTACGTACTTCCAGCACAGGCAACGGCCCTCATTTCGATACATGAATACAACTGTTATTTTTTCAGGTATATTTCATTGTTGTGTAAATACTACGCAGGTCAAGAAGTTAAATGAATATAGAAAGAATCACTCACGGAAATAGTAATTGACCATCAAGACGTTTCAAAGACACCCACCTGTTGAACATGCGGGATACGTGACTCATAGGCGGAATGAATGACGGAGAGTATCGAGGAGGAGAATGGACATAGAGTCAGGTGCTCACCTACGCCAAAGTCGTCTGGGACGTACGGTGGGGATATCGAGCTGGTATTTTTGGTCGAGCATGGTTGCACGATAGGATCGCAGAAAGGGTATCTGGAGTGATCAGTGGTCACTGAATGTCAGATTATTTGGGCCGCGTATTTCACGTATGCGATAGGCGGCATACGATATGCGAAAACAGACTAGAAATTGATTAAAAAACAAGCGCGAAATTCTATTTTGAATTTCCCTATTACTACAATGATGGAACACGGTGCATTCTTTCACAGTCAATTTGGATAACATATCATAAGCCGTTGGACGCCAAATCCCTGGTGGTGTCAACGATCCCTGCCACGACAGTGATTACACCGATGAGCCAACACACGTAGAACAAACAACATCAGCTTACCGTGATTAACAGTGTTGTGACGCGCCAAAACTCGAATCCGATCCTTCATTTCTTGTGGCGTGCGAGGGCCTTCGAACTTGAGTAAGTATGCAACAAGGCCAGCAACATGGGGAGCAGCCTGAATCAGATGTAAGTGCCTGTCAGAAAATAGCCGTAGCCCAAGACAACGTACCCCAGATGTGCCGGAAGCCGTAGTACGGTTGGGCACGCCACCTACAGCGCCAGGCCGAGCACCAGTAATAAGTGCTCCAGGGGCAAAGACATCAACCGAAGCACCGAAGTTAGAACCTTCATTTGGGCCATCAATCCATATCCCATCATTGATCCCAATTGCGCCAACAGTGATAACACTTGGGACATGGGCAGGGCAGCTAGCTATGGTGTCGACGTCTTGTCTTTCGTTACCCGCAGCAGCCTAGCAACAAATAAATAAAATGAAACAGTTGGCACATGCCCAGAGCAACTAGGACTGTGACGCACAACAACATGTATCCCGGCACGAGTGGTCTAAGTATAAATACGCAAGCAGTCTCCGAGAGCAGATTGGGAAGTAAGCATACCATGACGAAAGCAGTATGCTCTCCACGAATATGTACGTCAATGGCGGCGGCCGGGTTTACAACAGGGCCGACAGAATAGTTGACAACGCTAGGATTCCCACTATCAGCAGCCCTATCGCGAACATATGCTAAAGCGTTAATGCTGAGAATCGTCAATGAGTCTTGGGTACGTTTTTGTGCTAAAAGTGAGATGAGTAACGTGCCTTGAGATGGCGCCCCCACTTTCAGTTTAAATGGTTAGCTAGAATGGTATTTATCCTTGAATGCTTACGGCAAGACTTTGATGTCGATGAGCCTGCAAAGCAGGTTGTATAATGGAGTAGGAACAATCTATAATACCACACACCTTAGTCACACCGTACGTATTGCTCCCTATAATCGAGCTATAGTCATGCAATGTGAGATGGTAGAAGAGAAAATTGAAGAAGATGCCCTTACGCGACCCAAGTTCCATGCCAGCCGCCAACTCTGGGCCTAAGCATTTATGGTGAGTTAGAGCACTTGCGCAGAGAGTTCATAGCTAGTTACTCATTTGGTGCCGTGGAAAAATTTGTATTAGGGTCCTGGACAACTCGGCCATTGAATTGCGGCTGTTGACCACACGTAATCAGATAATCACCCGCATCAACTCGGGAGTGGATGACATACATGGGCGGCGTCAATACCTGATCGAATTAGTGCCATTCATACAGTTATATTGCACACTGCACAGCGAGTGAACTGACCAGTGTCTACAGGTGTATCGACTTGGATATGAGCAGGCTAAAGAGATCGGGCAGAATGTGTCTCACGTACCAAGGACGTAAATATCAACATTCCCATCATACGCAACATGGTCGTTGTAACGGTACGCGAAATTGAGAAGACTAGTGGGACACAAGTATATCAGATTCTCATAGACTGCGTCAGAATTGAAATCAATACTGTACTTTGGATTACGTTCTGCCAAGACGGCAGCAGAGCTCAACCTTTCAAGGCCCCATGGTGCTGAGTTGATTGGTTGCCTGAAACAAGTCAACACCGATAGGACGCAGAGTAAAATACCACGGACTGTTGGACAATGGCGGCGGGTTGCAAAAGGTGTCTTCTACGATGGAAGTAACCTCGGGAGCTAAGGTCTTCAAAATCGACAGGGCCGAATCATTGAAAGCACCTTGTTTTTTGCATGGCGATTAGCGGGTTACATTGGCCAAAATTTCAATACATACCCCCCAAACCCGAAAAACCGTGTTTTTCGGTGCTCCACTGGTGGGCGACTGTGCTGGCCTCGTTGCCGAGTTTGGCCAGTACGGCCGACCTGGACTCATCGTCCTTGAGCGAGACGATATATTCGCCGGTGAATCCGCCGGCGCCGGCCTTCTGGATTATAATTTCAGTGGGACGAGACATGTTGGATTACGAGTTGTATGTTGGATCAAATGCTCGTAGGAAAGATAAGAGTTGGGTTGGGATAGTGCGAGCCTTTATAGTCACGGTGGGGTTTCCAGAGGAATTGCATTGTTAGGGCAAGGACACGAGACGAGATCGGATACTGTACATTCATCACACGTCAAATCACTGCCAGAGAGGTCACATTGGACGAGATTGCACGGCTTTTGCTCCTCCCGTCACCGAGCTCAGCATAAAGTCAGAGGCGACCGCGTCAGGATTTGATTCCAATCGCTTCAATTGCAGGCTTGCAGCACTTCAGACACAGGGCCGCCATGACCAAGCCAGCAATACGGAATATACCCTCAAACTTTAACACCCAGTGACACAAAAATGAATAGCAATCGCAGGCGCACTCACAATGGAGAGAAAGTTGTCGTAAAGATTGATCACGCTGTGTCGCTACTGTGGGAAAGCCGTTAATAAGGATAAGGGATCTCAATTGACAACTTATCGAAATTCGATCATTTCACCTTTCATAGAAGTCGTCTTCACTTTCAGCCCCTCTTTCGCGGAGTCATGAACAAGGCTAGTCCAAACGTAAGGCCTAATTAAAATTACCCACACGGTGAAAATATCAAAAGATGGCCCATCAGACCTAAGTGGGAATCAGAAGCATGTCACAGGATTCCATATGGCAACGATTGACTCAGCTAAACCTCATCGGCGGCTGTCAGATGATGAAATGGGAATGGCACGCGGTAAAGGATGTCGATTCGGCCAACATCAGATTTTCGGCCATTTCCGCTCCGGCCACTAACTTTGCCAAACAACGCTTTTCCCGCCGGCTCCGATCGATTGCTCCGAGGTCAACACACGCGGTCCATCTCCGGCCCTACAAGCCTCATTCGCTCTCTATCTTCGACCCGCCTCGCGAGGATACTAAGAAAACGATCAACGATACCTTGCTCTTGGCGTCAAGGTCCACATGGTCACTTGTGATCAGTTAGCTATTGCGAAGTAAACGAGACGTCGTCTCGGTCTCGGAGATCACATGTACGCCGCCAAAGCTTTGAAAGAAGGTCCAGCCCCCGGCGGCAGATTCAACACTCTCGACGACATGATTCTTGATGCGGACGGTTTCGAAATTGTCAAGCGTTTCAAGGCCTCGGTCATCTTTGCGCTATGACTGGTGACGGTGCCAACGATGCCCGAGCTCTCTCTCGTGCCGACGTCGGTATCGCTGTCGAGGGTGCCCCGGATGCTGCCCGTGGCGCAGCCCATGTTGTCTTGACGGAACCAGATCTTTCCACCATTGTCCATGGCTACTACTCTTCTCGAACGGCTTTCGTAGTCTTTAATACGCTGCCCGTGGCACAGCTGTTATTGTCTTGACGGAACCAGGTCTTTCCATGGCTACTACTCTTCTCGAACTTTTTTCGTAGTCTTTAATGGCTATCAGTCACCTTCAAAGATTTCGCATCGCTACCCCACTACTTTGTATTCATCGCCTGCACCATCATTTGTATCCCATGGCAGCAACAGCAATGAACATTTTTTGACTAATTTCTGAACTGCTTATTATAAATAAGACCGAAAACATCTGGAACATCATTCCCATCAGCCACCGTCGAGGACACGACCAGTGACTACCATCGACCGCTGTATACGCGCTGCGATATCCATTGCGCCTCTCACCCGTCTCCCATCTAATATCACTGGTAAGCACTTGCCATCACTAAGATGACCAATAGCTGATTCCCACTTGGGCCTGACGGGCCATCTTTTGATATTTTACGATAAGTGGGTAATTAGGCCTTAGGTTTGGACTAGCCTTGTTCATGACTCCGCGAAAGTTCCCATACTGGCAACACAGCGTGATCAGTGTGCCTGCAATTGCCATTCATTTTTTGTGTCACTGGCAGTTAAAGTTTGAGGGTACATTCCGTATCGCTGGCTCGGTCATGGCGGTCCTGCGTCTGAAGTGGTGCAATTGAGTCAATTGAAAATTGAATCCTGATGTGGCCGCTTCTGACTTTATGCTGAGCTCGGTGACGGGAGGAGCCGAAATCCGTGCAAGCTCATTCTGGTATCATTGTAGTGAGTATCTACTATTTAACAAGAGGAAATCCCCCTATCAGTTCACTTCCACCGACACACATATATCCGCACCTACTATCAGCCCCAGTTCTATATACACCGCCATAGACTGAAAATGCCCTAAATTTATGCCAGACCCCCGCAGTGACAAATGTGCTAGGGGAGGTTGCGGGCACCGCAAAGCGCAACGTAAGATTTCACACACCTGAATTCCAAGTCCGAGTCGAGGCTAATCTAGCACGCAATGTAGACGAGGAGGAGGAGTCGTTTTCGGCGGTGGTCGCCCCAGCAGTTTATGGGCATTTGAATCATAACTTTGTTGTACTAACGTCATTTCTGTTCAAATTTGAATGCGTTCGAAGATACTTACATGAACGAGTCTTCCTTTACCTGCTTAACTCTTTTTCTCGTTCAATGTGACCTTTCTTGCAGTGATTTGGCACGTGATAAATGTACAGTATCTCATCTCATGTCCTTGCCCTAATAAGCAACTCCTCTGGAAGCCCCACCGTGACTATAAAGGCTCGCAATCCTGCCGCCCCATCCCAGTCCAACCCAACCCTTATCTTTCCTACGAGCGTTCAATACAACATACAACTTTTAATCCAACATGTCTCATCCCACCGAGATTATAATCCAGAAGGCCGGCGCCGGCGGATTCACCGGGGAATACATTGTCTCGCTCAAGGACGATGAGTGCAGGTCGGCCGTGCTGCTCGCACTTGGCGACGAGGCCAGCACGATCACCCACCAGTGGAGCACCGAAAAACACGGTTTTTTCGGGTTTGGGGGGTATGTATTGAAATTTTGGCCGCTGTAACCCACTAATCACCATGAAAAACAAGGTGCTTTCAATGACTTGGCCTTGTCGATTTGAAGACCTTAGCTCCCAAGGTTACTTCCATCGTGGAAGATACCTATCTAGAGTAAGTACAGATCTCCGATCTACGCAGTGACATGAATCAAGCGGGTTTGTCCAGACCAGAGTCCTTTTCTGGCTGGGATGATTAGTTACGGACGGAGTGATATGGAACGGACAGACGCAGCCGCGGAGGGACATACAGGAAACACTTGAGAGACGCGGTGGCAGTTAGTTAGGCGACCATCGATTTAATCTTGTGGACAAATCGCAATCACTCAGAGTCGGCATCCTTTGCAATGAAACGAGGTTTCCTGACTTCTTGAGAACCACTGGTGAGTGGTCGTTTGACTTGTGGCGGACATCAGAGACAACAACGGGTATTCCGGACGATTAGCATAAGGCTAGGTGAATAGAATACAAAATTCGTGCCCCAAAAAAGTCCGGGTGTTTTTGGCGTAGTCAGCGTATAGTATAATCCATATCCGTACCCCTCGCCACTTGAAAGGATTGCAAGGACATGGCCACGAATCGTACGAAGGAATGTATATCGTACGTCAACATATAAGAGGGATCGCAGCCCCGGACATACGTGGGTAGTAGTAACAGCACGAGAAAAGTGACATAGAAGGTTTGCTCTCAGCCCGGCGTCTGTTGGCACGCTCTCGATTCCCCATCACCGTTTATTACGTTTCCTTCCTGAATAATACAAACGAATCGTATCTTTGGGTACTGGGTGCTTACCCTCAAAGCTGTACCGTTTGGTGACACTCATGCTCAGACATATACACCCGCCTCAACAGCTTCTGCTACAGCATCTCAGACTTAGAAAAGAAGTTGAGACAGCAAACGAAGGACACGGCGTGAAGTAGCGTACGATAGAGCGTAGGACTATGAACGAGGAGCAGTGCGTCGCTGATATTCATTTGCAAGCGCGAATTCTGGAGAAGGATCAGATACTTTCACCCAAGTTTCAGCCATAATGCATAATTACCTTCGATAGTGGGCGCTGACCGAGTGGATGGCATGAAGACGTGTATACTTGGGATGGCTGGGAAAGTACAACAGGGCTGGGCATAGAGGTGGAATCGAAGGCAGAATAACATGATATCTGGAGTGGTGGCCCATTCACACCCTTCTTCTTTGCGGCGGCGAGGACAACGAACCCTCGGTTCTCAAAATGGGTCTAAACGGATCAGCAAGTCGACCAGAGGAAAGAAAAAAACACCGGAACTCACCCGGGCACATTGCATACTAGAAGGTTACCGTAAACGTGACGTTATCGCGATCACATGTAATCCTTGTATAACGTGGGGGCACCGTCAGGTTTCTCGACGAAGCAATACCCCGTTTACTCATCATGTAGGCTCTGCCTCCCGCCCCGCAAAGCCTTTCGTCACTGACCACTGCAATAATCTTATCGTTTTACAGACTATCCTCCCCCTTGCGCGTCTTCGCCCAGTCCAACTCAATGCACCCTTCTCCCCCCGCCCCCGGCGCACCTTTTGGTTACTACTCTTCACCATGCTCGGCCTTTCACTTATCTCAAGATCATCACAAAAGCTAAGACCTCCACGTCAATGCAACGGGGCATGCCATTCCTCTCCTCTGCGACTCTTTACTCGCCGCCTTCGCGCGTCATAAAGAACAAGCACCGGTCCCGCACGTATGGCCGGGTACCACACCCCCTCCCAACCGGACTCAAAGGTTGCCCATCCCCAACTTCCAACCCAATTCCCCTCTCGGCCTGTCACCTGTGCTACCAGGTTATGACGCCATCCTCGACGGGCTGGAAAGACGTAATAACGAGGACCTGCACGGCTCACGTTCTGATGATGTCTTAAAGTACCACAGAAGCTAACAACCTCCACGTCAATGCAACGAGCATCTGCTCTACAATTCCTTCCTCGCGCTGTAACATAACAATCCCGGTACTACGAAAATTTTCGTCGTGCCGCATTCATTACTCCTTCTATGGAATCCAATTACAGGGGCGAATACATGGCTGAAGCGCGTAAAGCGTTCGATGGGCAGGAGCAGCAGGAGTTGGTGTTCTTCGTGTTGGACGAGTCCGTGGAGAATAGGCAGACGTTTTACCCAGGTGATCGTAGCGGGCGATCTACTAGAGTAACCCTCCGCATGCAAACAATTTGCGGCAAACCGTTTATCTGACGACGATCTTCCCGGCCAAGTTACGGTTGGATTATATGCGGGTATATTGAAGAAAGAAATGCGAAGATGGATGCATGAATGTTGTGTATAATTGAGGTCGGTTACCTGAACGGATTGTGTCGTTTTATGCGCATTTTGATGCATATACAAGTAAGTCTCGATTTTTCCAGTTCTGAGTACGAAAACCAAGTGCTGATGAGGCACAGATCCGAACTTTCGAACCTGAGGGCGCAACAGTGGCCAGTACCAAAGAATACTTGCCATGGACTAAGTATAGAAGCTGTCGCCGTAAAATGCGCATACGTGATCGCTTAATATTGTACAGGTTATGATGAGCTAATATGATTTGAGTGAACAAAACCTGATGCAGGCAGAGGAACTTGGTTGTGACTTTTACCACTACGTTTTCTCCCAATATCCAGACTGCTTGCCGTGACTGGGATGTCTTCCGAGATGACATGTATACAACACTGGATAACAATTGCATGCATAGAAGTTTACTATACACGCTTTCCCTGCGACATTCGGGGATTACTTTCTAATAGCACGGCCGTTTCTGCTTCGAACCTCAACCTCTAAAACGATATTCCAAAGTGTTGCCTCCTCTGTAGTCTCATTTCCCGTCAAGAGCTCGATCTAACGTGTAAATGTGAGTTCTCTTATTCTTTTGGAATTTCTGTACAGTGCTTACATCAGGAACAAGGCTGGAATCCTGGGCCCAGAACAAGTTTTTACCAGGTGGAAAGATCCTATGTATATCACGTCAAACTTCCGGTTGATCAGAATGTTTGCCGTGCCTTACTCATAAACACCTTCAGCAGTAACGGCAACTTCCCATGTATACTCGGTAGAAGACCAAACGAGCTTGTTATCCTTTACGAGTTGACAATATTAACGCCCAAGATGAGGTAAAAAGAGAGTAGACATACATCGTCAGGGGCGATGTACAACCCAGTCGCGCCTTGAATGGTAACAAGGGATATATTCTCGTCAGTGATATTTTTGCTCAAAATAAGAGTCTTGGATACAATCAGCGGGCCGTACAATTGGAGAATAAATATAAAATATTTACAGCAGGGTTGGATGAGGTGTTCACTGGAGCACCCACATCTTCTTCGCCAATGTAGGTGACGGATTCACCCGTCTTAACGCTTTGGATCGTGAATGTGAAAGACATTGCTGGATGGGTGTGCTCTGGAGTTTGAGTACTGGAGGAGTGTAGCAAACCCAGCTTGGCTTTATACCTTTGGATGTTACGTTGACTGAGCTTCGTATTTCGGCTGCCTCGAAACGTTCCCAGACGAACCAAGGCCCCGGGTACGAGTGATTCTTGAAACACCAAGTTCATAAATATCGTCTATCTTCGACTGGTCAGTGTCTCGGTCTGGAAGAAAGAATAACTAACGTTTAGGGGCAAGCGAGAAGTTGAACGCCACGCTTCGGGACCTTTGTCCATATTCGATATGCCATTCCTTGCTCCGCCA
Organism: Amanita rubescens; assembly: GCA_015039365.1. Taxonomy (NCBI): domain Eukaryota; kingdom Fungi; phylum Basidiomycota; class Agaricomycetes; order Agaricales; family Amanitaceae; genus Amanita; species Amanita rubescens. The sequence goes on from WION01000422.1 coordinate 43,808, forward strand.
ACGTCGCTTCCGACACAACTACGTTCATCAGTCGAAAAATGGCGAACTGACGAGTCGGAGATGGGCTCGATCGCTTATAACTCTCGTGGCCGCTATCCGAGGCTGGGCTACGGCTTTCAAGGCGACAGCGTATGTCGGTGGTGAAAGGTGCTGCTCACTTCACATCGGCTCCCTTTCTCTAAGGATGGCTCACGTACTTAAACCGTGTTCGTGTTTCTTTATGTAACGCTTTATTGCCGGAAAACGTCCGCAAGGTTGAGAGATGACTCAACTTACCTTTTTGTCCTCTTCGCTGTTCATCGCGGGCAACGTGGCACGCCACTGCTCGCATCACAACGCATGGAACATCATTCAATAATAAGCAGAACTGTGGTACGGCGCTAGCGGCATCAGCACATTATTGTAGATCTACTCTCATGCTGCATTGACAATCTATTTCTACTACTGCTTCAACCGAAAAACCCAGGTTCCCATGAACAACTTACGGTTACTGCGCTTACGATCACATCGCAGGTCCCACAGGAGCTTAAATGCGGCAACTAGTCAGCACTAATCTTAATTTCACTTAGAGGGAAACGAGCAATGAATACAATAATTCTTTTCGCCGTAGATTGCTTTGGACTAGATGACGGCGCTCTCGATCCCTTGTTCGGGCCCTCGGGCATGAATCCATACTTCACGCACATCAGAACGTCGTCAATGAATAGTAACCAAGTTTACATACTCCATAAGTGATTTCCCACCTCATAGGATCCACCACGGACCACAGCCTATTGCGGAGGCTAAATCTTTCAGCGGGATCAATCCATTTTACACCGGAGAGGCTGGCTCTGGCCATCTCGATGGCGGCGGTCTTGACTTTACCGTGGTTGACAATGTCACCTACGAAGCTTAGCGAGTTCGTCTGTTGGCAATTCTAGGAGCTTGTCGAGCCATCCTTCTTTCAGGTCGACCGACGCTGCCACCTCTTCAGCGGTGGTTACCACCTTTCGTCTTTTGTTAGCTTTTCGTTTCCCCATGTCAAGGTGGCGGCTTTCAACCGGATAGGAAGGATAGTGACGTCCATACGTTCGGCAATCCTCGGCCAGCCAAACAAGGCATAATATCTTACTAACTATAAGTAGCATACTTATGTAAGACATCCAATCATCATCTATCACACGGGATGCCTCAATCTATTCACTTCTAGAAAGCTGCCAAACAACCTTCCAGTCTGGGAGCACTCAGATCTCAGACTGGGAACCGAAAGCAAAGCCTAGTTTGCCGCACCAACCCAGCACCTGAACCCAAGAGCTCACTATGATGAAAACATTTGAGGGCCACATCGAATGCGAGAGTGCATGCAAACATAAAGTCTATGTCTCCAATGCGGGCAGAAACGGCGATCCGGTCGTCACTACTGTTAATGGTGGCATTGTTGTATGGTCCTCTATTATCTGCCGCTTGCAAGCTAGCTAACCATGTTATGTATTTAAAGGACCTCGAATTTAGTTATATTCCTACAAATTCAACTTATTTCACAGTCAAAAACAAGAATCAGTTATACATTAACGTAGGAACCCGTAAAGATGGAAGCTACTTCTTGCAGGTACATCAATCTTTTCATCTAGCAATCATAGGAGTTGATGTTCTCAACTCATCAGTGGAGCGACAAAGCGTGCGGCTGGCACATACAGATAGACGCGCTGGCTAATACGTGAGTAACAAGGAATTTCTGGAGCACCTGGTAGTAGTTTGGATGTGATGTACTAGGTCCAGGATCTATACTAATCTGACTGCCTGGTGGGCCTTGAAGGAACCTACCGACACTGAGACAAGGATTGATGTAAGTACTAAGCACCAAAAGAATGTGAACCAACATCCAAGTTTATCATTTAGATCAAGCATGATAGAGCAAGCATGTTCTACGTCCGGAAACCGATGAGCAGCGCAGACAGCCCTACCAGTAGTC
>WION01000424.1:0-45325 GCA_015039365.1 Amanita rubescens
GCCGTTTCGTCTACTAATGCTCTTAATCTGCAACTCCGACGCGAGTGAATTAGGGTCTTACTCGTACTATCCGGTGCACGGTCTTTAGGAATCAGTGCCTCGAGCACCGCCTGTCCCATGAACCATAACCGAGTCACGCCGTTTTGTCCACTAAAGCGCATATAGCCAATGCATGTCTATCCGTCATTCTCATAACCTTTGACCACTGGACTTTGGAAGTTGGAACCACTCGGTGATGGCGCAATCCACGCGTCCATGGCCATCGACGATTCCACCACATCAATTTGGGTTTCAGCAGATATTTCCCTCACAAAAACAGGAACGGTCCGCAAGACGACGTGAGGTGAACTCGTCTGTGACAATGTCGAAGGGAGACATGATCAGTATAATGTTTTGCAATGCAAAACTGTATTTGGGGGAGAGATCGCAATGATTGGAACGATTCAAACAGCAAGTGCCATGTTTACAACCAACATCATCATTTACGACCATGTACCAATTATCCGCCGAAGACTTGAAGAGGCTTTGCGGCGCGAAGGCGATGCAGACCCTGTATGAATTCATTCTCACACTTTGATAGGATGTTGAAGTCGATCATGTAGCATGCGTTTCGTACAGGCATACTGTTTTACAATGGCCTGAAGTCTGCATTAACCGTACCAGTACTCCGCAAACGATTTTCAAACGACACGCCAGTCGACGTCGGTGATTCCTTTTGGGATGTCGAGTCGTGGATTGCACCGCCAGCCACAAGCGATGTCCCCCTCGTTCTCTGGACCAAGAATATTAAAATCACGGAGAAGCATGCCTTGTTCTACTACTCATTCAAATCAATTGTACCATCAGATATGAACTATGCAGAGCAACCAGCAGCCTGGCGTCAGGAGGCCATTGGAGACATTTTGTGGTTGAAATTACACGCAGGCAAAACGGTCAATGCCACAGAGGAGGAGGCGCGAGAGATGATCAGACGGTTGCCTAGTCTTCTGTGGTGATAGGTGTATACAGTCGTGCAAAGCCTTGTAAGCAGTGGAGTAAATGTAGACAGATTTATGTAACCCATATGGCTATCGATGCAGAATAACGCCGACATCAATGATGTTCTTAGAATTCCATGTTATAGTCAGTAAGACAAATTATCAGAGGAAAATGTGTGTGAACATGACTTGTCGCGTGTTATATTTCCACTACCAGCACACATATGTCGGACGGACATTCTCCTGAATGTGGGACTCCTATTCTACTCTCTGAAATATGAGCCGTCACGGTCGTTTGCTTTCACCATTCCTCATTTTATCCGCTTGTGCATACGATGATCACATCCCGTCGTGTGCCATTTGACCCTGTTGCCGCCAAATGCAGTGCTTTTTACAATACATTCACGCCTGACATATATGGTGATGTGAGTTGACAACCATATACACTGCGTAATGCTGATTTTCCAATCTGCAGGCTTTCTGTCAATTTGGAGTTTATGTGTATAACGGTTGGAAATCGGCTTACGCTGTACCTCTCCTCGTTCAACCGGACGCGCAAAAGACGAGTGGATTACGCAATTTCCGAAAGCTTGATGTCGATTATTGGGTTACAAAACCTGCTGACGTTCTCTCCCACACCTGGATTCGTGTTCTCAAAGAATATACGACCTGCGCCGTTCTTTACTATGCATCCATACCTGCGAACACTGATGGAGTGCCTGGTTACAATCCTGTCAGTGACATGAAGGTTGAAGATGTTGGTGACATCCTATACATGAAATTGGTCGACGGCGAAATTGTAGATGTCGAAGATGAGGAGGTTAATGACGTATTACTTAACATTGTACGCTATTTGTGATGGAGATGCACTAAAACGTACGATAATGCTTCTAATTCTACGTTCTGCCGCATACTTGATATTTCACTGCATTATTTCAATGATGGTCATCCGTTGAGCAAGTCAGCCTCCGACAACGCGCTCCCACTTTTTCTGAACTGCTTCTCCACACATTGATGATATCTCAGATGCTCACTGTAGAACCCGAGCCGTTGCTCCTGTCGCATGTGAGGTCTCGACTGGTACTGTCTCACGTCATTAGTCATGGTCGCTTCCGACACAAGCCTCGCATTTGAGTATAAACTCACCGACTCGCCTGTTTCCTTGTCCGACCATTATCCTCCTCTTTTTTATATCGAAGCTCCCAATGTCGTTCTCGTCTATCTTTAGCGTAAATGGAGAAGATGTCTCTGCTCGAGTGGATTTGCAGCAACCAGTAACCACAGTTAGCAACAACTTTCTACAAGAAGGAAAGCTTACCAATGGACGACCTATGTTGATATCTGTTCCTGTCGGAGAGACAATATTCACATGTCCCCTCATTGTTCGCGTCACGGCTCAATACGAGGACATCGTTTTAGGAGGTGATTGGCTTCGACAATACCAGTCCTATAGTATGTCCTGTTATTTTTTCATGTGGTCTGCAATGTCTATCTAAGTTGTGCCTTCATCAATCTCTCAGCATCGGCACCTGCCACGGTGCGTTAACTACAGGCAATCGCTGCTCGTACATCTGACATAATCGCGTTTTAGTTCTCACCTTTTTCTGTCCTCGCCCAAGCTGGCGTCGGAGTTCAGCACACAGCCGGGAGTTCGCAGCCAGTTATCGTTGCTGCGGGCTCCAGCACCTCCCCGCCAATTAGCAACTTATCTACTTCTCCATCGTCTCCCTCTGTTCAGCAAGAATCAAACGTGGTTACACAACGCCACAATGGGCCTCTTTCAGGTATCTTGGGACACCTTGCCGACCGCATCCGTGTACTGATTGTTACATTGTAGAAACCATGACCGATGATGTTGAACGCATGTTGGGCCCCCAGGACAGCGTTATGTCCGACGCAGGCCTCTCCATGAACTCTCATGGCAAAGGCCGGTCATATAACAGTGAAAATTTACAATTGGAATTGATAAAGTTTTTTGGTTCTTCCGATGAGCAAAACGTCAATCGGCTTTCATATCCTCATTTGGTGGAATCATTGTCGGACCATGGTATGATCATGGGCTCTTGGACGATAGCTGAGGCCCGATGCATGTTGACATATCATATTACATCTGGCATGTGTATGGGTAAATTGGGTGAACAGTGTAAATTAGTGGCTTGTGGCGGCGTGCATCGACCGGAATTTGTGTCGAGTATATTGCACAACATTACAGAGCTCTGCAAACAGTCTATTATCTCTCTTTTCGACGCAAAATTTATATGTCTATCCCTTGGCATTGACTTGCGCCGCTTGACCACTATCGATGAGATTTTGCACGCTATACATACCGCCATGTTTTTTGCACCAGATTCCTGTCATCTTTTTGATTTAATACAGTTCTACGAGCGTCTCGAGAAAGCAACAAAACACGAATTGATTGTATGGTGTTCTGGACATGGCATTTATCCTGTCGGATCTAATCTTCTAATAAAAGAACAGATCTTGATGCATGTTGTTCAAGGTCATTGCTTCTCTTCTGTCACCGGTCTCCGCTATCAAGGTTGTGTGTCCTTGCGCACTCAACTGATGCAGACATTTCCCGATACAGACTCTACCGCCTTTGTGCTATCGTTGCTCTGCCTATTGAAGAGTGCACATCGTCTCACCCTTCTCCATGCTGTCGAAATGGTAACAGGTGTTTCCCATCGTTCAATTCAACACTGCCAATCTTCTCTTCGACAGAAACTACGCAGTCACATATTCAATCTGCGGAGAGGTCGATCCGTGTACTATAGTGTGCTCCACGGTTCTCGGAACCCGAAAAGATTTACTGCTTTGAATTGGATTCGCAGTGAATGGCCTTCATGCGCCGAATCACGATTGAAAGAGAAAATCAAAGGCTTGTTTGAGCAAGAAATCGTCAATTCGTGCAAGACAAGAGGAGTTTGTGCGGCTTGCAGCATTAAATACGCATGTGATGATTATACTACCGTAGATTTGACTGAGTTGGACTTGAGCCTTTTGTTAAATCCTGAAACAGCTGATATTCCAATATCTGACGACCCTCTATCACCCTATCTCTTGGATCATCGCGGAATCATTAATGTGGGGGAGTTACCCGATACGTTACCTCGATTGTTACTTTGCAAACATTGCCATTATGAATTGGCACGATTGCGTCTGCCTAAGTTTGCGCTCGCCAACTTTTTGTATGTTGGCGATGTTCCGAACGTGCTGCGTAATTTAACACCTGTGGAGGAAAGTATGATTGCGCTGTGTCGGGCAAGGTGTATCATGGTCCAATTGAAAACTATGCGCGGTGGGAATAGCGGCCAAAATGCACAACGTGCTTATTGAGGCCATACCATTTTTCATCAGCAAGATGTTGGACAATTCGCGACTTTGCTACCTCCATCCATCGAAGACATTTTGACCCCTATATGTGTTTTATTTATCGGTGCTCATAAACCATCTCTCGACTGGATTCGGCAACATGCAAAACCTTTGGTCGTCAGAGCTAATGTCGTTCGACAAGCGTTGCAATGGCTCATACAGAATAATCCTTTGTATTCTGCCGTTTCTTTGAATCATGATGTTCTCGATCGCATCGAACGTGAGGGGGGACTACCCTATGATGTCCAATACGCAAATGATGATGTTAACACGTCAACCGAGACAGTATCCGGTTATACCACGCATAACTTGGATAATGAGCATCACGACTTAAACGCGAATGTTGACCTAGGGACAGAAATACCATTTGAGAACGTCATCATAACTGACTTAGATCAATCTGCGACACCCCAACAAATGCGAGAGGCCGCCTTGAAGCACCTTCAGTCTGGGAAAAAATTCTTTATGTATGGTCATGCACCTAAACCAGAAATGGAATACCGCAACCCGAACCTATTTCCCTCATTATATCCAACCTTGTATCCGTATGGAGTTGGAGGCTTCGAAGATCCCCGACATCACCCCAAAATATCAATGAAGGCGCACATCCGATATCTTTTGAATATGGCCAATGGACGATTTGAGAACACCCTTCGTTTATTTTTTCAGCGTTCAACATCTTACAGCGACGTGAGGTAGGAGAGCGAACGACAATGAAAGTGTCACGGGCATCCTTTCAATCAAAGGCTCGCACCTATGCTAGATTGCAGGTCGATGCTATCCAGCGTGTGTCTGAACGTGTTGAATCAGGGCAATTCAATTTTCAACAGCAAGATGAGAAAGATGTTTGTGATCTGATGAGGGATGTGCATACGATTAATTCCTCGGTGGACGGGTCAGCGGCCGCAAGACTGAAAATGAGAAACGAGATTCGCGCGATGATTACGTCCCTCGGCGCTCCAAGCTTTTTTATTACCATCAATCCCGCAGACGTTTTCAGTCCCGTAGTGAATCTTTTGGCTGGCGATGACATTAATATCAACAAATTACTTCCCGAGCAGGTTCCCAACTATCATACGCAATCTATCCTTGTAGCTAAAGACCCTGTGCTAGCGGCTCGCTTTTTTCACCTGTATATGAAGGCTTTTTTCATCGCGGTCCTGGGCCATAACTTTGATGACCAAAATGATATCACACCTGGTATTCTTGGCGTCACTAAAGGTTATTACGGCGTTGTAGAAGCTCAAGGACGTGGTTCCCTCCACTGTCATATGTTACTTTGGCTTGAGGGAGGACTGAATCCATCGGAAATTAGTGCACGTCTCTTGAAAGAACCAGATGGCGAGTTTGAACAGCGCTTGATTTTCTACTTGGACAGCATGATTACCACAGCAATCCCGAGCGATCCAGGTGACGTGCCCGACGTACCCTCATCCTCTGTTAATCCATGTTCTGTACGCCCCATTTTTCCAACAAGTGATGAAGAAACCGAGAGCTACTCTCGAAGATGTCAAAAGGATTTGTTTAATCTGGCAAAACAATGTCAAATACACTCACACAATGCAGGCTGTTATAAGAATTGGAGAGGCCCCCCGGAACCAAAAACGTGCCGCTTTAACTTGGACGAATCAAAATTGAATAATGAAACGTACATTGACCGTTCGACGGGTGAGATTCATGGACGATGTTTAGATGGCATGGTGAACCAATTCAATGACCAAATGTTGGAAATTCTTCGGTGCAATATGGACATCAAATTTATAGGGTCGGGAAATACAGCCCATGCCGTACTGTACTACATTACAGATTACATATCAAAGATGCAATTAAAGACTCATGCAGCATACAAGCCTCATATTGGAGATTGCACTACAGCGCTTGAATACATATGACCCTGATGCCAATACTGATCAAGTTCGCGCCAAGAAATTGCTGGTAAAGTGCGCCAACGCCATCATCTCTGCACAGGAGCTCTCGGCACAACAAGTCTCTTCTTATTTACTAGGACATGGAGACTGTTACACGAGCCATCTGTTTAAGCAGATTTATTGGAGGTCCTATGATGGTTTTGTCAAACGTTACTTCCCTGATCGAGCCGATCTCCCACATCCTGTCATCAAATCCCAGTTAAATGACATGCCAAGCGACGACATCCCTGTTCTGCACACATCAGCAACCCTGCAAAAAAACTTGTGCTGTCTTATGAACTTGTGTACAAACAATAGAACTATATTACAACAGGTACTTCAAGGACAACATTTGTGTCAGTTGTCTAGTGAGCATTATCAGTGGTAAACAAGTCAAGAAATAGCATCAGATAGCGTAAGTTGCATAACAATACAGAGTAAAATAATCAATATAACATAGTCCATGCATATATCAAGTGCATCCCACTTCCTGTTGTCCAGATTTACCTCACTATAAACAATAATGGCTTTATGATCACAAGTACATTTGAGTTAGGGCTCCTGAATTTCATTGGGTCAAACATTAGTCATTGACATACATTACAAGTACACTAGATTAGTGTAGCCATTCACCCATTGGTCCTGTCGTCTATCAGGTCTCATGCTAATGAGACTATGCAATTTGTCAAACCATGTAGAATATACAATGATCAGTCAATTTAATCACAAGTACATCTTAGGCCTTTTGCATCTAAGGCAATAAGATGTTAGAGGCATTGTACAAGTCCCAAGTCATGAAAGATTGAGTATCAGGATTCCAGAATACATCATACTAAGTCTTACAAATCAAATGATGAAAAGTCCTATGGTTTATAAGCCTGTCATATCCCATTCCGGACTCCACCCAAACTCCGTGACCTCGGACCCCGATGGACTCCTGACTATACCCATGACCACTTTCCACCCATGTCGCATCTCATATCAAGCCTACGCCAAAACTCCGAAAACTCCGTGACAACTCCGTGACAAACTCCGTGACGGACTCCGTCACAACTCCGTCACAACTCCGTGCATATTCGCTAAGTTCCTTTCTACATATTTTTCCATACTTGTTTCACCTCTTGTTTCATCTCGGGTATCACTGGTATCATTATCCCTTCATACCATATGCTCTACTCCACTTCCTGTTCCATATCTCCATAGTTTCCTGTTCTCATCAGAACACGGCCATAACTCCCCTTGTCGGACTATGTATATAAGGCCTCACTTGTATTCATACAGTAGTCCGAATATCGACTTGGATTGTGCCCCAACTCGTATTGACTCCCTGTCTTTCATCGTCTCAACCTCATCCAGACTGCTCGCCCTTCGGACTCCGGTCCCGGACTCCATCCCGGACTCCAGAGCGTTCTCCAGAAGTTTAGGCAAGACGTACGTTAGCACGGCGCAGCTTGCACGCTGAAGCCTAGCCTTTCCCCACTACGTCCCGGACTCCGTTATACTCCGTCCTTCCCCGTCCGCGGCTTAGTTCCCGGGCTCCGTCCCAATTAGGATCACCGTCCTTACAGTATATTCGGACTTGTGCGCGTGCGTCCATCATGCCCAACACTCAATCAAAGACAGGCCCCTCCCTCATTGGCCGTTATGCCATCTCCAATGTCTCTGCCCCTTCAATCTCAGTGCTTTTTCGCCGCAGAGGCAAGCCCAGGTTGTCTCCTTCTGGACACGGAAACTCCAGCTCCGAAGGTGAGAAATCGCCCAACTCCGTGCACACAGACATCTCGGACTCCGGCCAAGAAGACAACCATCCTCCTCCACCAACCAACCCTCCGAATTCCAACCTCCTACTAGCCAATGCCATTCAGAATCTTAACCGTGGACTCCGAAAACTCCAGCACCCTTCATCTGCCGAAATTCCGGACCCCGAGCCATTTGATGGCACGGACCCCAGCAAACTCCGAGAATTTCTAGTTTCATGCAGTCTTGTGTTCTCGGACCGTCCAGACTTGTTCAGGAAAGATGAAAGGATGGTCCGCTATGCGATCTCTTACCTCAAAGGCGCGGCTTTAGATTGGTTTGAACCCGTCATTATGGGTGATATTGATGACATTCCTGACTGGCTCTATGATTTTAACGCTTTTGTCAAAGAGCTCACGGACCATTTCGGACCTTACGATTTCCGTGGGGATGCCGAAACTGCACTCAGCAACCTCACCATGAAGGATCATCACCATGTCACTACATACATTGTCAACTTCAACAAACTCGCTTCTCGTACTGAATGGAACGAACCAGCACTCCGTGATCACTTTTTCCGTGGACTCCCAACTTGTATCCGGATTGAATTACTCCGTGGTGGCAAGCCGAAGACACTTGTCAAGATGCGTCTCAAGGCCCAACAAATTGATCAGGCTTATTGGTTGACCAAGAATGAACTTGCCAATGACACTGACCATTCTGCCACTACCCCTGACAATCACTCCACTCACAGTTCCGGATCTCATTCCTCAGTCTCACATTCATCACCCAACTCCCCAATCCCAAACCCCGAAACTCCGGACTTTGCACCCTCCAGTCCAAACCCCGAAATTTCGGACTCCACACCCTCCAGTCCCAACTCTGAAATTCTGGACTTTGCAATGTCCAGCCCAAACCCCGAAATTCCGGACTCCACACCCTCCAGTCCAAACTCTGAAACTTCAGACCCCACACCCCCCAGCCCAAATTCCAAAACTTCGGACTCCGAATCAGAGTATATGACCCCATTGGAGTCATCTGACTCAGACGAATAACTGGCGTCCTCTGGATTGCACTAACTAGGAGTTGCGTCGACTCCAGTCACCAGTGCTAGTGGTTACCTCAATGTGGCCATTTTCGATGACCCAGACTTGCTTGTTATCTCGGCCTTTTTATCTCGGACTCCGTTACAACCCCATTCCCATCTCTTCGCCTCTCACCCCTATACAACCAATATCACCTATCTGCCTCCACCTTGTGGATGGATCTGACGCCAACTTGCTGGTTGTCTTACCCCAGGTGAATTGTTCTTCTTTCCGTTGGACCTGAACTGCCACTCGTTCTCGGACGCCGATGACCCCACCAACACAATCCGTTGATTGACCAGATGGAGCATCACCATATTCCGGACCTCTGTCATATTACGGTGCCAACACCCCTAGGATATCCCCCCTTGTCAAAGCCTAATCTCTGGCTCCGACTACCTACTATCCCTTGACCTCAGCGCTGCCTGACGCCTCTGACGTTAATCTGACTACCGTAACTGAATATTTTCGGACTTACTTGACAGCCCTGAAAAAACCCCAGACCCATTCAGCTACTACCCCACACTCCTTCGGACCCCATTTTTTCTCCTTCTTCATCCAACTTCTTCCCCAACTTCTCCCAAATGCCAGCCTCCATCTCCAATGGTCCTCTGGACTCCGAAAAACCCTGAAAAACTCCGAAAAAACTCCGAAAATTTCCAGACTTCATACACCTCCTTATACAACACCTCCCTTTGACAGAACAACTCCGAAAAAACTCCGAAAATCCCCGAAAAAACTCCGGAAATCCCCAGACCTCCACACAGAACATCTCTGGACTCCGAAAAACCCCGAAAAACTCCGGACTTCATTGTTCTGACGTCCTCTCTTATCCTCCCTCATCCTCTCTTATTCTCTCTTTGGCAATGTTTGTTGCGACACTCTGGACCTCGTACCCACTCTCTCATCGATAATGGCCTCGAGGGCTCGGCCTTAAAGGGGGAATACTGTCATATCCCATTCCGGACTCCACCCAAACTCCGTGACCTCGGACCCCGATGGACTCCTGACTATACCCATGACCACTTTCCACCCATGTCGCATCTCATATCAAGCCTACGCCAAAACTCCGAAAACTCCGTGACAACTCCGTGACAAACTCCGTGACGGACTCCGTCACAACTCCGTCACAACTCCGTGCATATTCGCTAAGTTCCTTTCTACATATTTTTCCATACTTGTTTCACCTCTTGTTTCATCTCGGGTATCACTGGTATCATTATCCCTTCATACCATATGCTCTACTCCACTTCCTGTTCCATATCTCCATAGTTTCCTGTTCTCATCAGAACACGGCCATAACTCCCCTTGTCGGACTATGTATATAAGGCCTCACTTGTATTCATACAGTAGTCCGAATATCGACTTGGATTGTGCCCCAACTCGTATTGACTCCCTGTCTTTCATCGTCTCAACCTCATCCAGACTGCTCGCCCTTCGGACTCCGGTCCCGGACTCCATCCCGGACTCCAGAGCGTTCTCCAGAAGTTTAGGCAAGACGTACGTTAGCACGGCGCAGCTTGCACGCTGAAGCCTAGCCTTTCCCCACTACGTCCCGGACTCCGTTATACTCCGTCCTTCCCCGTCCGCGGCTTAGTTCCCGGGCTCCGTCCCAATTAGGATCACCGTCCTTACAAAGCCTCCTGAAGCTATGCCATGACAATTCCGATTGTCCCGCATGCAGTTGTTATGCAAGAGCTATCAGCAATATAGGCAGCCTGTAAAGAAGTCATTAGCTGAGTTTCTGGTATACAGGCAATCAGCACATATACCTCCAAGGCAAAATGTTAACAAGTAATCAGGAATGTATGCAATATCACAGTGTGGTTGGGGAGTAAGCCTGTCAAAAAGCACCTATGCCTGCACAGCAAGAACTTAACAAGTGATAAGGAATATTGGCAATATCACAGTGTAGTTAAGAAGTAACCCTGTCAAATGCATAGCATGCCTGCATGCTAAGAAGTAATCAGGAACATATGCCATGTTGTTAAGAAGTAACCCTGTCAAATGTGTCCCACACCCGGATGTTGAGAAGTAATCAGGAACATTTGCCACATTGTTAAGAATTGTGTCTACATGATCAAGTTAATCCTAGTCAAGAAGCTGCTACAAGCTTCATCGTTGTTCACTTTATATTTTGGCAAGTGGATTAGGGTCCCAGTCAATGAGCTCTCAAGTTGTCATAAATGTGTGGCATTGCAGTTTATATCTTGGGGAGTAGACCAGGATCCAAGTGAACAGGCTGTGCAGTTTATTCTTTTTTGGAGTGGATTAAGATCCCAGTCAACAAGCTGTCAAGTCTCCACAAGTTTTGTGGCTGCACAGTTTATATTTTTGGGAAGTGGATTAGGAATCCGAGTCAACAAGCTCTCAAGTCGTCACAAATGTGTGGCTTTGCAGTTTATAATTCGAGAAGTGAACGTGCTGTGCAGTTATATTCTTGTGAAGTGGATAAGGATCTCAGTCAACAGGCTTTCAAGTTGCCACAAGTTTTGTGGCTGTGCAGTCAACAAGTCGTCAAGTTGCCACAAGTTCACCCAGTTGACAGAAACCATCCCAAAACCTTCAATAATATCATTGACTACCTATGTCATAACCAAGATTAAAGAGGGCAAAAACAGTTGGACATGAAACAATCCAGGGGTGTCAGATACAGCAGCCAAGAAAGGGCATACATGAGGGAAGGATGCTAAGTCAGAAGAATCCACATGAGAAGGGAGGAATGCTTGCTAACTACATAAGAACCTGGGATTCAAGACAGAGAACAGAGAAAGCTAGGCTATCCAAGGAACCGTCTAGAAGCTTGAAGACCAGATGGCACATGAGGAGGAATGCCACACCGCACAAGCAGCCAAAGGGCAAGGACAAAGAACCTGCACACGAGAAGGGAATCCGCGCATGAGAAGGAACGCTGGCTCGCGCACACAAAAACAGGAGGCCGTGCATGAGAAGGGAGGAATGCTGGGTGGTGCAAGATTGGAGAGGACTGGGACTGCACACCAGAACGAAGGTGAGCCGTTTAGGGCATGCTTAAGGACACGAGAATCCGACTGAATGCTGAATAGGAAAGCTGGGCTGTTCAAGGAACGGTTGAAGGGCGTGGATCCAGTTGAGGGGCAGGCAAAAGAACACAAGAATCCCAGAGCTTTGAGAGAAGACCGGAGGGCGTACATGAACGCTGGATAGGAAAGCTGAGCCATTCGAGGAACGGTTGGGGGGCAGGCAAAAGAACATGGGAATCTCAGAGATTTGAGAGAAGAAAGGATGGGATGGGCCGTTCAAGGAACGGTTGAAGGGCAGGCAAAAGAACCTAAGAATCCCAGAGATTTGAAAGAAGACCGGAGGGAGTACATAAGAGGGGAGGAACACCGGATAGGAAAGCTGGGCCCTTCAAGGAACGGTTGAAGGGCAGGCAAAAGAACGTAAGAACTGAACTTTGAATCACTAGGCGTACATAAGAGGGGAGGAACGCCAGATAGGAAAGTCGGCCATTTGAGGAACGGGTGGGACGCAGGCAAAAGAACGTGGGAATCCCAGAGATTTGAAAGAAGACCGGAGGGCGTACATGGGAAGGGAGGAATGCCGGATAGGAAAGCTGGGCCCTTCGAGGAACGGTTGAAGGGCAGGCAAAAGAACGTAAGGACTGAACTTTGAATCACTGGGCGTACATAAGAGGGGAGGAACGCCGGATAGGAAAGCTCGGCCATTCGAGGAACGGGTGGGACGCAGGCAAAAGAACATGGGAATCCCAAAGGTTTGAAAGAAGACTGGAGGGCGTACATGGGAAGGGAGGAACGCCAGATAGGAAAGCTGGGCCATTCGAGGAACGGTTGAAGGGCAGGCAAAAGAACATAAGAATCCCAGAGATTTGAGAGAAGACAGGATGGGAAAGCTGAGGAACGGTTGAAGGGTAGGCAAGATCAGAAGTAGAGAGAAGACTGGAAATCTGCACATGAGAAGAAGGAACCCTGGGTTATGCGAGAAAGACTTGGGCCGTGCAAGAAACTGTTGAAGAATCCACAGATGAGACTGAGGGAGGGAGCAGTGCGAGAAACAGTTGAGAATACAAATAAAATAAAATAATAGAAGAATCCGCGTGTGAGGGCATACATGAGAAGGGACGAATGCTTGGCAGTGCCAGGGAGGCGGACTAAGTTGAAGATGATACCAGAGACGATGCCAGTATGAGAAAGAGCCAAGGGAGAAGAGAGCGATTTGATCGAAAGCAGGGACAGGGTTTGGTGATATAGGTATGAATTGCATGTTGACTCGCCAGGCGGAGCAGATGAGCACTAGTAAACCATAAATTCAGAGGGAAAGTAGACAGCAAGGGAGAGGCGATCGCGCACATTGTGAATGGGCTGGGGGAGAATGTAAACGTCGCAGTGTCGATTTGAACTTCAACTAACACGTGATTGCTCAAATAGCCACAAATTACGAGTATGTAACGTCCCGATAACAAGGCCGTCGTTGTACCAGTCACTGAAACGCATCGCGCTGGCATCACGACATCATCGCCGTCATCTCTATCGTTCTCTACTCTGGTGCTGTGTTGCTCACTGAAACGTGCATCAATAAGTAAAAGTCGATTCTCGCGGTCAATAGCATAAACAGAACACTTGGTATTATATGGAGGTCTTTACACTGAGCCACCTATTCCTAGCAGATTCCGCGCGGAATGCTAGGAATCCGCGGAATCCGCTGGGAAATTCCTAGCATTCCTAGCAAATGCTAGGAATGGGTGTTTCCCCCCAAAAAAAGGGGAAAATGTCCCAGTGTATTCCCAATGATTTCCCAGCACATTCCCACCCCAGTGCAAGGAATGGGTAGGCCATTCCTAGGAATGCTTTCAGCTGGGACTGGTAGGACTGGGTAGGACTAGGAATGGACTGGGAATGAAGGTGATCATGTGACTTGACATGGTCTGTGCGCAGGTCCACAGGTATATAAGGAGGGGGCATTTGGCACATATTTCCCCCCCACCACCCCTTCAGGATGGGGTGGCAGTGCTGATAAGATTAGATAGATTAGATAGATAGATAGATAGAGTGCTTGTTTGATATATATAGGATAAGCAAATTAAGTAATGCAAAAGGGTTAGATAAGATAAGATAAGATAAAAATAGATAGGATATTTTTAGAATTTCCTTTTTTGGAAAAATATTCTTTTGCTTCAAATGAATATGCAAAGTTTATTATTGTTTGTTTGTCCTTGTTTTTCTTGAGATAAAATTACCAAAAAATCTTCAGAAAATGCGGAAAATTCGTGTGATCCAGGTCATATAGACTTGGTGAAGCCAAACAAAGCCAAACTTGAGATATTGGCAAAATAAGTTTTGGACTTTCAATTCATTACATATTTCCACCATACTGTCCAAGGGTGCCATTTATATACACATGATATATGTTCCATATAGCATCCTTGAATCAGGTGAAGGTCATGTGAAACCCATTCAGACTGTGCTTCAAGTTGGACATGTTCATTCCTTATGCCTTCCTTATCCATTCTTACCCTTATGCTTGATTCATACAGACAAGCACATTTGGATACAATCCACTTGTCATCACTTATCATCCACACTCTTCCTCAGGTACTTTGAAGTTGCTATCTGCTTTAGTATTGACTTATATAGGATCATGACTTGAAGTAGATTGGAATTACCATTGTAAATTGGTCAAGACTCACAAGTTTGTAACAACAGGCTGTCTTGCCACCTGTCTGTCTACCTGTCCACACCACCACCCATCTCACAAAACTGCCATCCATCTTCAATGCACTGGCACCAACCACTGGCACTGCTCTGGGAGCCTGAACTTAAGCTCAGATTGGGTGGGACTCAAGTCTTAAGTTGCACTTGGACTAGGATCAAACAATCTTTTACATTTTTACAAATTGTTTTGGGATTTTGTCATGAGTATGACAATCCCAAACAATGCCAAGCAACTGCATCAGGAAAACTGCCAAATTTCTGATAATGTCTGAGGTGCTAGAATACAGTAATACTATGTAGTTGTCTAATTTTCTGATCATCTGGCCAGTTCTGGAACACTAATTGTCTGATTGGCTAGCCAGCACTAGAATACTGGTTGCCTGATTGTCTGATTGTCTGACACCTTCTAATGTTGTCTGACAAATTATCAGATGTAGTCAGATGATGTCAGACAGTCAGACAATCAGATAACTAGCATTCCAGTGCTGGCTAGACAATCAGACAATCAGACAATTAGTGTCCCAGAACTGGCCAGATGATCAGACAATCAGACAGCTAGTGTTCCAGATTATCATTGGACATCATCAGAATTTTGGCAGTTTTCCTGATGCATGCACACCTACCAGAAAATATATCTGTGAAATGCACTGCATGAGTGATCCAGCTCCAAAGCCAAAGTGTAACAAGGCTTTGGTCTTATATTGTCCAGGTTGCTGTCTGATTTTGTAATGGACAGTTCAAAGCACCTGAGATGTGGCTTGTCATGCCAGAGCAAACAACATAGCCACCACTCACCTCAGGCCTTGGACATGCTCCATGAAGTGGCAGCCCATAGGCCATCAGCAAACAAGGCAAACATCTAATTTTGTCTGTGGCATCATTAGACCTGATTATTACATCAGTTCACTTCAACAGTGGCTGTTAGATAATCAGGCAGTCAGACAATTAGTGCCACAACACAGCCTGTCAGTGCTTGTCAGATGGCTAACAATCAGACATTTAGTGCAACAGTGCCTGTCAGATTGTCAGACAATTGGATAATCAGTGCAACAGCACCTGTCAGATAGTCAGACAATCAGACAAAAGCTAGTGCAATAGTACCTGTCAGATAGTCAGACATTCAGACAAATTGCATGACAGACTCTATCAGACTGATCAGACAATCAGGTTTTTGATGTGTTTGCTGCTACAGGCCAAGCCTTATACTTGGGATGAAATAGGTGTTAAAATCTAACCAAGTGTTTGTTACAACTGATCACTAATGTTGTAACAATTGTCTAGCCCTCAGGCAGACTTACTAATAGGATGCTTTAGATGTTTAGAAATGCAGTCTATAACAAGCAGTATCAAGAGTGGTAAGTTTGTAACCAATCTAGTGTAGCCTGAGAGTACTCCCTACAGGTAAGAAGAGCTGGTCTGTTTGGTGCTGTTTACTACAAATCCCATAGGTGTGAGTTTAGCTGTCCACTACATGTCACATTCCGAGGCCGAGTGAAACGAAGGACTCGGTTTTATTCCGAAACTTGAGTCGCTTTTTTTTCCTTTTTGGTAAGCGCCGGTAATTACCGAGCAAACAATCGCACATTGAAGCTATGGACGCAACTCTATACTAGCTTTTCGTCTTTACTCTTCCTCACTATCTTAAGATGGTCATACTATGTCCTTTAACCATTCTACGCAATTGGATTGATGGTTACTCTTGCCTCGCACACAACTCCCCCAACCTCTTTGAAATTCCGATTACAGTTATGCCTGCTACGGCTCCTCGTTGGATTGATGATTAAGACTCGATCGCGCACGCTTCAGTCATCGTTTCTTGCCATCTATGGAACACAACGCTTTGGTGCAGAGTCAGCAGCGCTCTCGGGTCGCCATCAAAACACCATGATGATACGCGTTCATTGTCGAACCCTGTTTGTTCTTTCACTGCGCGATTTAAGCTGCACTCACTGGGAAATGCTCATCACCACCGCCCGCAGCCGCCTCCTTAAGACAAAGACGAGCCATTCTCCCATGTCGGTCCCACGCCTCGCGCTGTGCTGCTCCCTCGTCGAAGAGGAGGAGGAGGGGCAGGGGTAGGACGAACCTGTTGCCGAATTTGTGATGGTTATGGTATAATAGTGGTGTCGTATCATCACGTCACTTGACGAACAGGACCTGACGAATTTCTCTCTAGCCTCAAGTTTCTTTTGCACCGTTTGAATCGCTCCCAAGCTCTGTTTTCTCGCGCACTTGACTCTCGCAATCATTCGCTCTCAAGAACCGCTATGTTTTCTCTCGCACTTTACGCAAGTCATCTTTCGCTCTCAGGAATCCTGAATCGTTATCCCGATTCACTATTCATCACTCACGTAATCATTTGTATTCATTATATATCAAACAAACTGCTTTTTCGTGCCGCATTTGTTCTGCTCCCATAAGTTAAAACCCACTCTGAGAGTGATTGAAGTGCTCTCGGCGCGAATCTGACCACTCTGCGAGGGCTGTACTTCCCCTAAAAACGCGGCGATCGCTCGGGCTGCTCAGACATCTCTGTGCCGAAAATCTGATGTTACGGATTCGCGCTCGGGCTGCTCAGTTCCCTCTGTGCCGAGAATCTGTTATTACGGAATCAGATATATTAGAGTGTCGAACGAACATCTTTTCGTGCATCTACTTAACATTCGGTCAACACCATCGTTGATGACGGCCACAAACGAATTAAGAGGAATTAGCATGTTGAGTGAACGACTATGATTGGTACATATTGACTGGCGTGCCAGATCGTTTCAGAAGTTCGTACTTTTCCTACACAGGCGCTTGTGTACTTTAATCGACATCAACAACTAAACCACTTCACCATTTCTGTTTTTATTGACCTTCTTCTCTCGCTCCGTCGTCATGCTGCTTCTCTAAGCTTCCGTCATCAATGACCATTTCTCCCAACTTTTTACGTATTCGGGACCGTTCTTCATCATCGTACCCAACCCTCCTTTTTATCATCGTATACACTCCAGGTGCTCTTATGTTTGTCAGCAGTTTATATGCAGCTTGTGATGCAAACGCTTTCTGGTAAAATAGACTCTCGTTACTAAAACGACTTCCAATATCAATGTATCCTGTTACTACTCACCTGGGAGAATGAGTTGTCCAGCATCGTCAAACTTCGCAAGATGCAAATCATTTTGTATTCATTTTTGGGCAGTGGAACCAGTGTCAACGTCATTTGAGCGTCAACGACATCGCCTATTTGAAAGCGAACAGGCGACATTTTGATATATCTATGCAAATATTCAATCAACATTCCGCATTGTCAACCAGTCTTTCTCACTCACTTCATTTCACCGGTATCCGACAATACCCTCTCGTAAAATTCGACCACATTGTTCTCGCTGTGAATGTAACTTGTGTTTTCAAAGCTGGAGAGTATGCCGTGTGGATCAATTTCGCTTGGAAAAGAGATATGTTTCACCGTCGGTCCACAGTCTTTAATTGATGAAAAGTATCGGTTAGATGTTTCAATGCTTGTGAATTCTCCATATGTATCCAGAAATGCACATGGTTTCAGTTTGTCTCGAGGAACATGACCGCTGAATAGCGAATATATGTCGAAGATCCCATTTATTGCTGCCTCAAACGTCGGAGTCCCGAGACCTGTGAGCGAGACCCCTTGTCGTAAGTACTTCACGCGTTTTGCGGTTCTTTCGAGTGACCAACGTATTAGCTTCGTCCTGTAGGTGAGAATGCGAAACTTACATTTCTTGGTTCCTAAAAGGCGGAAGATCATGTCGCCAGATAATTCCTTGGACGTGTGCTACAACTTCCTCTATGTCGTTCGTCATATTCTCACCATCAACGGGTGATCCTTTTGCAAATACGAGCTGCTTGACTGATTTCGTCTCAACGACTCTGTACGCATTGGGCCATTCGACTGTCTGGAAAACAAATGTGTCAATCCTACTGGTGCCAATTTGTATTCAATAACCTGTTTACCTTCGTGCAACGCGATAACTGTATGCCTGAATCCGCATTAACTCTTCTTTCTACTGAAATATGATCAAGGCGATCGGCTGTCAGGTTGTACGTGCATTAGCCAATCGAATCCAGTTTTGATGGTTTTAATGTGATATGTACCTGCGGCCTTCAAGTCGTAGTCTCCGTTCATGTAGGCGTTCGTTGGCGAATGATTGTCTCTCTCCTCTACTGTCTGATTCATGTTTCTCTTATATATGACCGGCACTAGTACGTCAGCTGTATGATGGTAACTTGCGCATTTGAGCTTCCGTTCAAGATGTGTGGAGCGATGGTTCACCGTATGGACAATGACGGATCGGGAGAAAGTAATTTTGGAGAATATTTCAAATGGCAGAGTAGTAATGGGATACACGCGGCGTCAAACGCCGTATCACTAACGGAGATGCGATCCTAAACATCAATGATTTACCATCAATTGATGCGCAATCTCGTCGTCCGCGCATCTCGTCGGCCGCGCATCTCATCGGCCGCGCATCTCGTCAGCCGCGCGTCTCGTCTCGCGTTCTTTGTCTTTCCGCGTTATCGTCAAATGTTGACGCAATGATGATACAATCCTATTTTTCCGGACGCACCTTCTCTCCCACTTTTTCCTGTCTACTGTGCCAAAATTCGACCTTCGTTACAACTTGTCTGTAATGATCGATCACCTTATGGACAATGACTGATCAGGCAAAGCTCAGGTGCAATTTGACTTGATCCGTTCGACCAGCCATCAGACTTTCATCGAGCGGAGCACCGATTCCTACTTTAATGAAATCGCGATCCTGAAAGATCTTCCATCAAGTGATCCCCAGCGTTCTAAATTTATCTCATTGTTCGCGCGTTCCGTCGACCGTTCGTCGTCTTTCCGCTGTTGTCCTCAAATGTTTAGGCCGTTCCGTTACGGCTCTACTCTTTCGCTGCATCCAATGCATGTTCATTCCATGCACTTTTCTCACTTATAGTGTGCGACATGCTGAACGGTATCCTTCCAGATTTCCCCACACCTTTGCGATTGCCTCTTCATCTACTACCTTCATTCAGTTGACTTACCGACTCCATGTCTCCCGCTAAGAGAAAACGTGCTCCCAAATCGGCCAAGTCAAGTGTCATCGTTAAGGATTCAGATATGTTGGTCTTCAATGTTCCAATCACATATACCGTGTTCTTTCTGCTTAAGTTCATATATATCAACAGTGACAACGAAATGTTGCAAACCGATGGCCAACGTCAACCAGAACAGAATGTCTCCGATAATTCGGATGATGAAAAAAGGTAAGCTCATGTTGAAACCTGTTACTATTATTCGTTAATGAGTAGTATCGTCAGGCCCTTGAAGATCATGTCGCATTCCAAGAAGCAGAAAACATCGATTACGAGCGAAGATGGTACCGTAGTCGAACGATCTTCAGCCGAGAACGTCAGGTCTGACCCTATCGTGCCCAATGACAACGACGATCCCGTGCTCAAAGTCAAGAAACCTACGCGTTTTAAGCTTCGAAAGTATGTTTTTCCTTCTTTTTCAACCTTGTGCTAGATATTTATTCATTCCAGCGATTCGGCACTTGCCGTCGTTTCTCAAACTGCTAGTTCCTCCCATGGCAGACCGGGCTTGAAATCCGTCACTCCTATCCATACAATGGACTCCGATGCGTAAGCCATAGATTGTTTAAGGGCGGTATCGAATATGCTGGTACTGACCGAGTCATTTAGTGTGCAGAACGATTCAGCGCCCTCTTCTCAGACATTTTCTACTGAGATAGACCCGGCCATGGTTCCTGGTAAACAAACATTGTACGTGCCTTCATTCTATTTGCTTCAAAATCTGCAATGATTTCATACAGATTTTTGGATTCCGATATCGACAACTCGAATGACAGTGGTAACGACTCCGACGGATTGCATAGCGCACATTCACTCGAAATGCGCAGTCCGACAAATGCTGTGAAAAAAATTGGACCGAAAGATTCAGGAACTTTATACTTGGATTCATTTCCAGACATCACCGACTCCGGCATCAAGCGCAACAAGCAGATACAGAATGATCCTTTGACATTAAAGGATGAAGAAATTGATCCCCTTTTGCGCGACGATCATAAGTCCCTTCCAGCTCTCAGGCAAGTTTCAATACATATAACGTCTGTGATATTTGGTTTCGTGCTCACGTTATAGTAATTATAGAAATGTAACTGTCATTCCTTTTGTTCGTTATGGACAACCACAACCCGAACCCGACTCGAACGTCGCCCTCGGATACGAGAAAGTGGTACAGAACATGGCCAGTGGACCTGCTGGGAAACGGTTCGTTTGTTTAAGATATCATCCGATGAAACGACCCATGTGAATTATTAGGCAATTGGAAGCTGCTGTCAAGTTCACTTACACTTTACCTTTTGTCAACCCTTCTTGAGCGTCACATGGTCTGGTCGTGTATGACGGAGGAAAGATCTGCTTCAACAAGGGTGAAAACAGTAAACAAGGAAGGAATACCGTCTTTCTTACGACTGGATTGATTATCGAATCACAATTGAAGATTCCCGCCGATAGTACGATAAATCCAGGACATAAGGTAAGGCCCATGTTGTTGTTCCGCATCTTAAGCTCATTGTTTTGTAGGTTCGACAGGTTGTTTTACTCCCCTTCGTCGGTGAAGTCCAACGACTGCTTGCGTACATCGGTACTGTGTTTGAGACGGATGAATATGTCTGCTTGTTAGAGTCTGGCAGTCTGATTTTCACAACTCGTAGAGAAGGTGCGGGTGCCGACTACAATAACCAAGGAAATTATGCGTCAACTAGCGGTATATCATGTCTTCGATTTCTAAATTGTCGACATTGCTAATTCTTTTCCAGCATCGACTTCGCCCGTTCGATCACGAGTACCCGCTGGCCTTCTTACCAGCTCGCCGGTTAAACTTGGAACAACGGTTAATCCAAACAAAGGAAAGACTTCTCATTTTTCTCCGTCGCTTGGCTTCAAAGATCATGGTATGCATCGCTGTAGTTGCGACCATCACCTTGTTGCCTGACCTATGTTCGGTTTTAGTTCCTGTTTACGACGCTCGTGAAAATCCTGACTTTTTGTTTGACAAGCAGAGCATGATGCATATCACGGCTCTCCCTGCGTATAATAAGGGAAAGACAGACATTCCGTCTTGCAAGTACATCGCCACCGTCGGTTATACTGTCGGGAGTTGGAAGACTAAAGCCGATGCCGACGATGACAAGCTCACAAACTGTGCCAGCTTGAACTTACAGTTTGTAATCATTCTGGGAAAAGTTAATCTGAATGACATTGCCTGATGTATTAGACAGTTATTTAGTTTTACAAAAGTTTGTATCAGACGGTAGAGCTCGCAAAGAATATATCGTATTCTGAAAGTTTATGTAACAGCACAAAAATTTAACCGTTCACACTGCGTGAGGAATTGACTGCACGTAGGCTTGTATTAGCGCTTGGTGAGTATAACTGAGACAAAGACATGACATAAGAGAGAACGGAGTTGCCAGACGGTCGATTATGCGACAGGACAGTCGTCTTTGAGATGGTAATACTACGCGTGGTGGAAATTCGGACAGATTCCACGCATTGACGTGAAAAAACCATGGCGTGTCAAAACGTGAGCTGTGGGCGCCTACTAATTTTCTGGCCCAATGTAGCATACGATCAATAAAGGAATGTAATCGGGTGTCTGAACATGCGTACCTCCTATAACCATCGTTTTACAATCTGTCAGCTCTACATCACCAAGTCCCTCGTTTACTACCGTGGCCCTACAAGTAAACCTTTCGTTAGAGTGAGGGATTTCGTTTACCCGCTTGCTTCTCTTTCCTGTCCATCGGAAATGACACACGCGCGAGTCATGACGGTTGTGGAGCAAAAGGAACGGAGGGACGATGTTCTTTTGACTGCATGAACGTCATGCCGTTTGGGGCCGCATTGACGTCACTAAATTATGCAGGTTCTATTGCACACGCGCGGACATCAGATAAGCTCGTTCTCTTTTTAAATGTCAACTACTCGTCCGACACTTGTAGTCTACCGCTAAATTTCCATTCTATAGGTTGTGTAAGCCCCTCTAACATGTTATCATATGATCGATACTTGTCGAAGACGATTCTCCATTTGAAGTTCTGGCATCCCATAGTCTGCTTTACTCTCACCCCCTCATCGCACGCTCGATGTTCTAACTCCCTTGACCAGCAGAAAACATCGTCAATCCTTCGGTATTTGATGTTATACTCGGAGGTCGGATTTATGAGAAGCATGTCGATGGTCATATTCGCCATGATTGTCCATCCCCTGCGCTCATACTTTTGCAACGCATCTACAATTTTAACCGTAGTGGGTCCACAAACGAGCGTCTTTTTTTCACAAAGCGTCGAAAAAGGATACAAGCAATATGCTTTTGAATCCGTTATGAAGTTCAATACACACGCTTCAATGTCGGCATAAGATTTCGTCATTAATGACACAAAGTTTTCTTGAACTCACTTGAGTGAAATTGCAATATCGCAAAAATCGGCGCCTTCGACGTATAGATCACTTGCACAACTCTATTTGACCGAGATTTCACATATGTCACCACATGAAGTATCTCCGTCTTGCCTGGATAACCGTCGTTGGGATCGAGACTATCCTTAGTGCCTATATTTGATTCCAATCTACTGTACCCCATTCGCTCCAAAATCGAATGAACGATGTCCCTTTTAGTATCCTCCACATAAACGTCCAGGTCAGAATCGTCGTACTGTTCCCTGGTGAAGGCTTGTAGGGCACTTGAGCCACTTATTATGGCACCCGTCGTTCGCATCATTCTTCTGAAATCTTCAACCTCTTCGTCAGACGACACATACGGCTTCAAAATTCGAGATAAGGATATCATCGATTTCCAATACCATTCTGTGAGTTCGTATAAACCGTGACAGGTTCTTGACAAGCGAAATATGTCGGTAACACCCAACTCGTCAAACACGCGAGTCCATAATTCGAGAGTGAAAGAACTTAAATAGTCAGATTTTAATGGTGTTTCGAGTGTAGCCTGTGACTTACGACTCTATAGACATCGCCCAAGGATGGCTGTATTCTCGAGATGCTGGGGGGGAATTGAGACGGACCTGCTGGATGTCCTCCGGGATCGAACGTGTAGCACGCGGTATGAGAGTAGGGCTAAAGGTTTTCAGATCACGTTTCCTCTCGCCATATCAGACATCTCTATGTATACCGGTTAGTGAAAGCCGTCAAGTACAA
Organism: Amanita rubescens; assembly: GCA_015039365.1. Lineage (NCBI taxonomy): Eukaryota > Fungi > Basidiomycota > Agaricomycetes > Agaricales > Amanitaceae > Amanita > Amanita rubescens. The sequence continues at coordinate 24,033 of WION01000424.1, forward strand.
ATGGGAACATATCTGTTCTCAGATCGTCCTGCGCAAAAGATTTTCCTCCCGGCTCAGTCAGTAGTTCCACGTCTCATTGCATAGATGCGGCGTCCGTTATGTTCTAGAAGGATCTGTCCGCAAGTACCGGAATCGCACGCCTCCCGGCTTGAATGCCGCGTTGTGCACGTCATATGTTCTATGTGGGTTTCACTTGCAGATACGCTGCAGTCAGTAGTTCTGCGTTTCGTTTCATAGATGCGGCGTCCGTTATGATCTACCAAGAAGGATTGTGGGAATTGCCGATCGTCCGCAAGTATCGGAATGGGACGGCTTGCGATTAGTCAATGACGTGTAGTACCATTGTGCCCATATCTGTTCCCCGTCGAGCACAAAGTTCTTCCTCTTCGGCTTGAATGCGGCGTTGCACACGTCATATGCTCATTTTAAGTGCCTGTCACTAAAACGAACACTGCGTGACCCGTTGTTCCACAATGGAATTCGTTCACTTGCCGATCGGTAGATCTTTATGGCTCCTCCAACGTTCAGCGATTGCATCCCCAATATAACTGCTCAACGTTAACGATGAAGAATTCGTGCCCGTACCATGCAAACTAGGACGACGACGCGACCTGCGCAAATTAGAAGATCTAGAGCTAACAGTTCTGCAGTGACGGTATGTTGAAAGCCTTTCTGAAAAATGGGAATACTTACGATTAGCACGCAACCGCTATTGGGATTTCAGCCCAGATCATCATCATTAAAAGCCCTATTTTTCTCAGCTGAGCGTTCTCGGCCAACGATTGTTAATGTTGGGATAAAACCTGAGTGTAGAAGCAATCCTAAACAAACAGAGGACGTGGCGGTTGAAGGCTATTTCGACGGGAAAGTTCCTCTCTCGTACTCGGTTCAAGAGTTCCCGCCTGCCTTCCCGATACCTCTCCCATACGAATTGGTCTTGTTTTTTGTGAAATCCGTAAGTACTTTTGTTCAATCGAGCGTGTTGCACTGTCTCAACAACTTAGAGGAAACAAAGAGTCAGCAAATGCGTCATGGACATTTCAACGGGGCGTTGCCTCTGGTTCGGCAACATTATAGCTCTCAAAAGAGCTAAGTCGGGCAAATTACAATCTATCGCAGCAGCAGAACGTGCGTTGGTGGAACGCATTGTCATCACGTACGTATCTTGCTAGCTTTAATTACAGTAAGCTAATCTTCGAATACATAGATTGACCTATGGTGGAACGATTAAACAGTAAAAACATATTGTTCAGTACAATACTTAGTTGTCTACAAAGTCGTACATGCAGAGCAAATTAACTAGGACTGCTTTTCAATGACCTGACGTTTCAATATTTCAATAGCGAACACCACTGACACATCCTCGTCTCTCAATCTAACGGATAAGCGCCGGACTCAGCGGCAGCCCGTTCTCTTATCAACGGCCCGGGATGTCGTACTCATCCTAACGGCATCCCGTTCTCTTATGCGGGACCCGCCCGCATTTGGCGGCTCTTCACCTTGACAACCCATGCTTTCCTTGTCAAAAAACTTAGGACGAAATCGCTGCGCAAATGACTCAACGACAGCCATTACTTTTATTCGGTCTGCGAACATGTCCGATGTGCTTATACGGTAACTGGCTAGTAACGGGATGAGACCTGAGCGGCTCTCCGTCCCTGCACAAATGACTCAACGACAGCCATGCTTATACGGTTACTGCGTACTAACGGGATGACAGATAAGCGGCTCTCCGTTCACGATCATACAAAGTAAAAGGTTTGTTTGCGACGCGTCGTAAATTTCGCAGCTCGTTCCGCACCGCTTCGCAACTTCATTCACAAAATGACACGAAAGATACTCTACGTGTGTTTTTCATTCCTCTTCATCCATAAGATTCTGATCGTGATCCATCATCAAATCAGCTGCTTCCAGTGATCATTGTATTCGTGCTTTGGGCAAGATGGAACGGAGTCATTCCCGGGTTTCCATCCTGTGATGGTGAGCTCTCCTACTACCATTCAAAACGAAAGGTTTTGATGTCTTGTTTTCAAAAACTGCTAGGTGCCGAATTGAAAACGCATCCCGGCGTAGCGTCGCGTCATAGTACTTCATATTTAGCGGTAATAACTGCTATGGTGAAGGGTGAGCTCGTATCCGACAATGATGTCTCTGACCTCACCTTTTATTTTTTATAGTTTTATTTCTGACATCAATACTATCAAAGCAGTCGCCAATTGAAACGTTGGGCATCACCTATCGTTTCTATTCATTATGGATGTCTACTGTGAGTGCGTTCTGGATTTCAATTTTCCAATCTTAACAACAAACGTAGCGTAACAACGACATTCGCTGCTTCGCCATTCAATGCTGGACAAAACTTCTGACAACAAGCAATGATACTGTGAGTCTCTTATCCGGGTTTTGGTTCCTAAACTTACGTCGTATACGTTAGGGTAACAACATGATTGACCGCTGGAACAAGATCACGACTACAGGGCCAGCCTCCGAATCATGCAATGTATTCTTCAGTAAGTCAATGAATAAATGTATAATGAAATTCTTTCTGACCATGAAAAAGATGTGTTTGGATGTCTGTGCCAGAGTAGCAAATCTTGGATCAGGATAGTGTTGTGTAGATATGTGTTATATAGTATAGAGTCGGACACGTTTAACTTGCTTGCCCGTGAATTGGGTATGATAACCTTGCTCGTTATGCAACGAGTATGTTCATACTTTGTCTCAGTTGAGATAGAAAAAACTTTGGTTGACATTTTATTGATTCTCAGTATTGGATTGGTCCTCTTACCATGGCCAACGCTAAAGTTGAGTTATTCAATGAGCACTAACTTAATAAGGAGTCACAACAACATGCATTTTGGTGGATACAAGATGCGTGCAATTACTTATGAAAAGTTAAAGCCTTATATGACAGAAGCAGTACAGTCTCAATTAGCAGATACCTCTTACACTTTCCAGTACATTGACCACACTCAGAATCCAAAAGATCAATATATTGACTCTTGCTATGTGCAAATGGAAATACCTGTGCTTGATCTCATAAAGATAATTCCTGTTTCAGCTGGTCGAAAAGTGGCTATGTTGCATGGAATTAATGTTGGATCAAGGGCGACATCTGCCTTGCTTCTAAATCATCTGTCCATGCATGATTGTAATGTTTGTCTTGGATTTGTCACAATCTTTTCAGTCAATAAACCTAATAAGCATCAGCTGGAATACCAGGGAGACAAGCAACATAGGAAATTGATTAAAAAGGAACTAAAAGAAAAATTGAATCCACATGTTGGAAATTTCAAGGTGAAGATGTGTGATCTTACAGAAACTCATGCATCTAAGGTTGAAACTTTATCTACAAATTTTCCACCTCCTCCTTTATCTAAACGCATGGCGCATAGAATAATTACTGGTGCATGTGAGCAAATGAATAACAGAAATATAGAGGAAACAGGATGTGCTGTATGTGGTCAGCTTACCTCAGTGAAGGATCTATCAACATTGACAAGTATAAAGAATCATCTTCATGTACTGAAAGCTCCTGGGTTTAGTAAACAGGAAAGGCAACATAAGTCTGAACCTTTAAAAGAATATGATATAGTCATTGATCATTCATGTAAGAAAGTATGTTCCACATGTCGTGCTTCTCTTCGGCAGGGAAAAGTACCCAGATATGCTCTTGCCAATGGCCTTTGGATAGGTGCAATACCAAAAGAATTATCTTCCTTGAGAGTAGTTGAACGAATGTTGATTGCCAAGGTCAGGCATTCTTGTTGTTCCATAAAAATCGCTTCAGGAATGAGAAAAATGAAAGCAAATGCCATTGCTTTTCCTTCTCCACTACCTAAAATATATGACATTCTGCCCCCTCCAAAAGATGACATTGAGGAAGTACTAGCTATTATGTTCACAGGACCATGCAAACCAACTGCTGCTGATTTTCTGAGAACACCATTTCTAGTACGGCGCAATTATGTTAAGCGTGCTCTTGACTGGTTGATTTTAAATCATGCAGATTATGCTGATGTGGTTGTGTCCCATTCTAACTTGGAAAGCTATCCTGAAGATATGCCTCCAGTAAGTGTTGAATTCAAACAAATGGAAACAAATAAAACTCCAGAGGGTACAAGTGTCTTTGACATGGATGAGGAGGATGGTACAGAGGAAGGCATGTGCTCATTTACAGTGCATGGGCTGACAGGAGAACAACTAAATGTAATGTCAATGAATGAACTTAAAGCAAAAGCGTTGCACCACTTGAATAATCAGGGAAAAATTTTGGCAATTGGCCATGGGGCTCAAGCAGAAAGCATCTGGAAGAATCCACACTTGTATCCACAAATGTTTCCATGGCTATTTCCTTATGGATTAGGAGGGATTGGAAGTGTTCCAAGGCTGCCTGAACATGAGCACAAAAGACGCTTGCTTATGTATCATGACAAGAGGTTTCAAACAGATCCTAATTTTCCATTTGTTGCATTTAGTCATGAACAAGTTAAAGCTGCCACAACTAATGGATTCTTGCTGGCAGAAAAACAAATATTTGATGACATATCTAGAAGGCTTTTGAACATTGATACTGCAGCTCTAGACTCACTCCTTCAACGTATGTCAAAGGATGATTTTAGTGAACCCTCAAATGATGCAGAAAAACAGTGTTTCCAATTAATCAGAGATCTGGATCATGTTTCAGGTACAGTTAAAGGATCAAACACAAGCAAAAAGTGGATGCGAAATGAGATATGGTCTCTGGTTGCGCATTGTGGTGCACCATTTTGGTACATAACTTTATCTCCTGCAGATGTCAAACATCCCATTTGCCTCTACTATGCAGGCAATGATGAGATTTTTCAGCCATCAATACTTCCATATGATGAACGTTTAAGGCGTATTTGCAATAATCCTGTAGCTGCTGCACGGTTTTTTCACTTTGTGGTTAACACATTTATTACACAGGTACTTGGATTTGGTACAGCTGAGATGGGAATGTATGGACGAACAAAAGCTTTCTATGGGACTGTTGAGCAACAAGGTAGATTAGCACTTCATTTGCATATGATGCTTTGGATCCAAGGCAACCTGACACCACAGGAAATGCGCGATCTCATTCTTGATCCCAACTCCAATTTCCAACAAAACATTATAGAATGGATTGAAAGTTGTCAAATGGGTGAATTTTTGACAGGTACACAAGCAGAAGTTTTAGAAAAAGTTCAAAATATCACTAATTTGGCAGACTACAAAGACCCTACAGAAACTCTGCCTGAAGGACCACCTCCATTATGCTCTATGCAATGTAACAATTGCAAAAAATGTAATGATCTTAATGCTTGGTGGCAAAGGTTTGAATTTGAAGTTGATGATATAGTAAGCAAATCAAATATTCATAACTGTGACAGAGGTCTAAACAAAAATGGATCAAGAAACAAAAAACTTTCATATGCTGGATGTAAAGACAACAAATATGGAACTTGTAAAGCACGCTTTCCGAGACCTACCTTTGAAGTTACTCAAATTGATTCTGAAACTGGTGCTTTGAACCTTAAGAAAGGTGAACCATGGTTAAACTTCTTCACTTCTTACTTAACATACATTTTCAGATGCAATACAGATGTGACAAGCATGTGGTCTGGAACTGCATTAAAGGCTGTTATTGTCTATATTTCTGACTACATTACAAAAACTGGCTTAAAAACACATGTTGTATTTGACACAATCAAAAGTGTATTTGATAAGCATCGTGAAATCATTGGTAGTTCAATTCCTGAAAAGCAAAAGGCAAGGCAGCTACTAACTAAAATGGTTAATCTCTTGTCAACAAAGGCTGAAATGGGTGGACCAATGGTCTGTATGTATTTGCTTGGACATCCTGATCATTATACATCACATAAATTTGTACCCTTCTACTGGAAATCTTATGTTAATGAAGTTCAAAAGGTATGGGATTTGGATGAGACAGACAGTGTGAATGAGAAAGTGGCACTTATTAAGGTGAGAGGTAGGATAATTGGGCTCTCATCTGTTTATGACTACATTTATAGACCAATTGAGTTGGAAAATATGTCTTTATATGAGTGGGCAAGGAGATGTAAGCGTAAACGATTACCTTCAAAAAAATCAAATAAAAAGGTCTCTGAAACAAATAATGATGTGAGTAGTGATGAAGAAGACAGCATGGAAAACCATTGTGCTTCAGAAGCTGAATGCTGTGATGAAACCCTAAATCAAAAGTTGCCCAAAAATACATATAACTTTAACCAGTTACATCCATTGTATGAAACACATGGTTGTTATTTGAATTCTGAGAAAGATAGTATTGTCCTCAACTTCATTGGTGGCAGCTTACCAAGATGTGACCAGGGGAACCGTGATTACTATTGCATGACAATGCTAACTTTGTTCAAGCCATGGAGAACTGGGAACTGTTTAAAAGAGAGAGACAGATCATGGGATGAAACATTTGTTAAGCATGCTTTTTCTGCAAGGCAGTGTGAATTGATGAAAAACTTCAATATCAAATATGAATGCCTTGATGCTCGTGATGACTATCGTGCTCAGATGAAATCTGGGATGTTATCAACATTTCATATGTTTGGAGAAGAAAACAAAGATGCTGATGAAGATGATTTATGTGAAGATTTGCAGGATCAAGAAAATAGCATAGATGCATTTGAATGTGGATCAACTGTACTGAGGCTGGGCAACAAAGAGTTAAAACAGCAAAGAGAGAAAGCAGAAATTAGGTCAGTCATGCGACAGTCAGGGTGGACTGATGAATTAGCATATAATATTAATAACAATGAAATGGTACCATTAATCCCAACAATAAAGTTAAATGGGTCAGATTGGAAAGCAGTGATACAATTGGAAAGAGACAAAGTGATAGATGGGAGAAATAAGCATGATCAAAATGCAGATGGTGTGCTAAAACCGTTGTCTAGTAATCATCACATGCCAAATGAAGTGAGAGTTATTGATAAATCCTACCTAGAAAAAAAACATTACAAAACTAAGCATGAAGCATCTATCACAAAAATTAGTAAGGACTTTAACCTAAATGAAGAACAAGAACGTGCATTCAAAATAATTGCTCATCATGTTGTTATGGCTGACTCAGGACAACTGAAGATGTACATTGGAGGAATGGGTGGTACTGGAAAATCACAAGTCATTAAAGCAATAACTAGTTATTTTTCAGCTAGAAAGGAATCTCATCGCTTTATTTGTGTGGCACCTACAGGTTCAGCAGCTGCACTTTTATCTGGTTCAACCTATCACTCAGTTTTTGGAATTCATGAATTGAGTGGAAATCAAACAGAAAAAGTGTTATCACAAGTGCGTACACGAATGCAAGGAGTTGATTATGTTTTTTTAGATGAAGTCTCCATGCTTTCATGTTATGATCTTTATAGAATTAGCTCTCAACTTGCAAGGGTTTTCAATCGTTTAGATATGCCTTTTGGAGGTGTAAACATTATTTTTGCTGGAGATTTTGCACAACTGCCTCCACCAATAGGTGGAGAAAATGTCTCACTTTACAGCCGTACTATAGGTCAATTTGGAACTTCTCTTCGCTCACAAGAAGATGCCATGGGAAGAGCAGTGTGGCACCAAGTAAATACAGTTGTCATTTTGAGACAGAACATGAGACAACAAGCAGACACAGAGGAAGACAAATCCTATCGAAAACTTTTAGAGAACATGAGGTATAAAGATTGTACACCAGAGGATATACAGTTTCTGAGGTCAAGAATAACTTCTTTGCAGCCTGGTAGACCCTCAATTTGTGATGCAAGATTCAAAAATATTTCAATCATTACTGCAAAAAATTCACAAAAGGATGAAATAAACCGATTAGGATGTATAAAGTTTGCCCAAGAGAGCGGTCAAGAACTGACATTGTTCTATTCAGAAGACTCACTGAAGGTCAAAAATGTGGAAAACAAAGCTCATCCAAAAAAGTCACTCAGAAGAGTTACAGCAATATCTGATGATATGCAAAAGGTCTTATGGGACCTTCCACATTCATCTGCAGACAAGCATGTCGCAGGTACATTATCTCTTTGTTTAGGCATGCCAGTGATCATAAAATGTAATGCTGCAACTGAATTGGGCATCACTAATGGTCAAGAAGGAATTGTAGTTGGATGGCAGTCAATAAAAGGATCAAGGAAACAGTTAATGTTGGATACATTATTTGTAAAGCTAATTGGTGCTCCTAAGGACATCTTAATACCAGGCTTGCCTACAAATGTTGTTCCTCTATACCGTTCTTTAAATACAATAACATGCAAATTGCCTGATGATAGCAAAATTTGCTTATCAAGATCTCAAGTTGAAGTACTTCCCAATTTTGCAATGACCGACTTTGCATCACAAGGAAAAACACGGCCCTTTAACCCTGTTGATTTGGGACACTGTCGATCACATCAGTCATATTATACAGCACTCTCAAGGAGTGCAACTGCAGCAGGGACTGTGATTCTTCAAGGCTTTGATGCAAAAAAAATAACAGGAAGAGCATCTCGAGCATTAAGACAAGAGTTCAGAGACTTAGAGTTACTGGATGAGATCACTAAACTTCAATATGAAAGCAAACTGCCACCAACAGTATGTGGTGAGAGAAGAAATGCATTAATACATACCTACAGAGCTCATAAAGGAATGTCTTATGTCCCATCACTTGTGCATCGATCTATTAGATGGAACAAATCTGATCCTATGTTAGATCCTGTGGAGGATGATGTAGAATGGAAAATATTAAAGAAAAGTATTGTTAATGCTCCACTAACAGAGTCAATTACAGCTAAAAGTTTTAATGCTAACAACTCCTTCATTGCAGCCAAAGGTAGTGTTAAATTGAAGTTGGGAAAAAGGAAACTTGATGACAAGAATGAAACTGAGGAAAAACCTGCCAAAAAATTACAAAAAGAAATGATGGAGGTTGGAGTAAGCCAATTAACTTCCATTTCCACAAATATGCCTTCAGGTTTAACTTGGAACCAGAACAGCTGTGCATATGATTCAACATTAAGTATATTACATGCAATTTGGAACAATGATAAAAACAAATGGAATGGTGTTCTTACAAACATGAATAACAATGTGATGAGACCAGTCGTTAATAACTTCAATGGATCTACCTTGGGATTAATTTCTTTGAACTCATGCAGAGATAACTTGCGTCACAGATTAGAACAGTTATCATCTGTAAAGTTTGCATGGGGATGTTATACCAGCATCTCAGATCTTCTAGAGAGCCTACTTAACACTCCAACTGATACAGTTCAAAGATCTATTAATTGTTATAATGGTCACATACAAGGAGATATTCGGGGTGTTAATAAAACTTACCTAATTGAGCCTGTTTCAGGAAGAAAATCATCAATACAAACATGGATGTCAAATTTCAAAGAAGACATAGTGCGTACATGTTATGCTTGTGAAGGAAGACTTTATAGAGAATTCAAATTTGCATATCCACTTCCATTCATTGCCTTGGATATATCTGGTTATGAAATAGCAATAAATCCTACTTTCAATGTAACCATTGGTAGCAATGATCATACATATAAACTGAGAGGTATAATTTACTTTGGAGATTATCATTTCACTTCACGCATTGTATATGAAAATGGTATGACATGGTTCCATGATGGGATGGTTACAGCAGAAAGTATGATTTATGATGGAATGATAGACCAATTATCTGATTTATGGTTTTGCAGAGGAAAGAAGGCTTCCATTGCCTTTTATATAAAAGCTTAAACTCTGATGAACTTATAACATGATAGATAAAATGGGTTGTTTTAAATTGGAACATATAAAACATTGATTATAAATGTTCAAAGGAAAAAGGCCTCGGACATGCCGTGCACAGCAGCGGCCCATTTTTCCCAAGTCTACTAGCATGTGTAGGTAAAGCTCTGCACCCAAACACAGCATCAGAACAAAAGATCAAACATAGTAACACAAATATGTGTCCACCGGAGTGTCAAGTACACCACTTTTATCAATAGGAACAGCAGGAAATGAGTAGGAATCCATCAGCAGGAAGTTTCCATGAATATATGGATGTGGTGGGAATGAATTAGGAATGAGCTGGGAATGAGCTGGGAATGAGCTGGGAATGAGCAGGGAATGAGCTGGGATGTCCTAGGACTCCATCTGATTTTGGTAGGAATCCTAGGAATTCACTGGGATTCCTCTCGGAATCCTAGGAATCCACTGGGATTCCAATGGGAAAGGTGGCTCAGTGAAAAGTACTGATTATATGGGCCGCTGCTTTGCACGGCAGGTTCGAGGCCCTTTTTTTGCAATTTACTCCGCGAAGATGGATACTTGGAAATACAAGGTTTACATTGTTGTGATATAAAGTATGACAATGGTGGCAATAGAACAGACAAAACTGGTAATTTGCACGAGACATGAGTAGACTGATTACCATTACACCAATTGCACAAACAAGCCAAGGACGATTGTCGAACGAGGCTCCCACCACTAGTCACGAGTATGAAAAATGAGGTCCCAACCCACGCGTGATGATGTTGTGCTCACCGTCAAGGGAATCGTGAGGTCAATGAGTATGACCTTTCTTTCCAGCACCGAAGTACGACTAGATGTCCAGAGCTTCTGGACAAAGAAACACAACTCAACTTGCGGAACACTCGGAGAAGTAGAGCGGCTCAACAACCACAGACTCACGCAGGTGAAAACGTCATCCACCTCGCATTACAACCATCCACCCAAAGCGGTCCTTGCCATCCTTCTGGCTGGATCCTAACATCATCTAAACTTCAAGGAATGTTCATAGATATGAATACGGGCAAATTGGTAGCGATGCTTACCGTATCGATAGAAGTCGGTCCCAATCTAAAACATCTGTTTTCTTTTTTTTCCACAACCGGGGGCCAACAACACTCGCAAGGTTCAAGTTTTTCGAAGGGGATGGTCCGAACGCAAGAAAAAGGAAGGCAAACACTGAACAAGGAGGTATTTGCGAGTCTCCACGTAGCCGAGAGTTTTCGTATATGTCTTTTCTGTCGAGGTTTCTTCAAACCTGCTAAGGCACCAGTGAGCGTGCTGAAGAAAAAAGGAAATCAAATTTTTTGAGATAGTTGGAGAGCACAAGAACATCGCGCAACGCACTCATGCATGGGATCGCAAAGCCAGGCAACGGGATCTCCAGAGTTTAATACAGCTTTGATATGGGCCGGTAAATGATCGCCAATCTGGATCAACGACGTTTAGCGAAAGAAGGAATTTAAGACGAGGAAACATACCTTGGGGGCACCATAGCGCGTAATGAGGGCCACTCTACCCGTTTCTGACATCCATGGGTTCCTGAATGAATCCAGATGGTACGGAAATACTGGACATGTTCACCGTCCAACTGCCTGGTTCTATCGCCGACCCATAAAAGCGGAGGTATTGTAGCTATCGGGTGTGCTTGGAGCGGGGAGGGAAACGAGTCATGGCATGTTCGTAATCGAGTAAGAGACCTTCGTGACTGGTATAGAAATCAACATGGTCGGCGGTTGCAGAAGAAGCTGAAAGGTTGCTGATGGTGCGGCTAAAAGTCCAGGGCATCCGAGAGGGAAGCTATGATGGATTCGAATTCGCGGCTGGAGGGTACTAAAGAGTGAGAAGCACAGATTGAAGGAGATCGAAGCTTACCGGATGGAAGGAGAGCGAACATGTGCCAAGGACCAGTCTCTGGGGTGATGAAGAGAGGCAAATCCTGATGCGAGGGTACGGATGTAGTCGAGTGTGGTTGTCGAGCAAAAGTGGGCCTTGTGTGATTGATAAGGAGGGAAAAAGACTCGGGGCAGCAGATACGAACCTGAGGAGACGTTCTGGAGTCCTGTCATTGGGGTCGAATCCGAAGCTTATGACTGGGCGGTCACCGATTTGCTCATAGGGGCTGCTTCTAGGCTTTGCGTAGTACTGTCTTGTGATACGGCCGATACGCATGACTGTGAGGCGCTGGGTCTTCGTATCATGCCCTTCCTGACAGCATAGAGCTGTTGACGGGTTTTGGCTGCGAGTACGCGTGAAGGGTGCTAGTTGACATCAGACTTGTGATTTTGCGCCCATTAACGGCCCTACTCACCGCCTCCTCTTCTTGAACCGGTCCCCAGTTTAGCGTCCGCACCCGCAGCACATTGAGCATCCTCAGCGAATGTAGATATTTATACTTGTTGATCTTCGGAAGATGCCGGTATTTTAATGGAGCGTTACCGAAACTCGCGCGACGCGCCGATTATAAGACCGAGACCTACATTTCATTTCGGCCTCGGAATGCTTGCCCGTTGATAGCTGGCCCTTCAAAATATCCCTGACACTTGATTCGTCTGCACGCAGATCCAAGATAAAGCGCTATTAGCCCAACGAAGAAGTAAGAGTTTTACCACACACCAGTTCACACGCTGAGCAATCTCCTGGTGCGGTAGAGTTGAGTTAGCAGGGCGGCCGTGCAGACGATGACGGTTTAGTCGAAGAGAATCTCCTTGGGTGCGTAGGGTTTGATGAGTCGAGAAAGATTTGCTGATGGTAAGAAATTACCTTTTGGCCGATCCTATACTGACGTTCTCCTTGTTCTCCTTATTCTCTTTCAGGCCACCATTTGACGATTTGGCGTTGTGCTTTGCCCCACCAAAGGGAATTCGGCGAGTGGCCGAGTTAACGAGAGGATACACTGCAAAATGTCCAAGTGGTGATTTCTTGAGCATATCTTTCCCCGGCCAACTGGTGGCGAATCCAATTTCGATTGGGGGGTGTGGAAGACTCTGCTAACGCGAGCTAGAGGATGGTCTAGAGTGGGTCCTACTGCGACGGCGCAGCCTGAGTTCTGAGGGAAGAGGTCCAAAGTTTTGGACTGAACGCTGTAGAAGCGCCTTCATGCTCTTGGGATTATGAGGCGGCCGGAAATCTAGACGAGTCTTAGTATTGTTTCTATGGGGAATAGCTCAAACTCACTTTGGACGGCGTATAACGAAATCGGTGTGTTCAACCATTACCCCGATGAAGACAGGTCTGCAGGCACTACCAGTAACCGATATATCCCAGTCGGATGGCTCAGGAGGGAGTGGAACTGGAAGGCCAATCATGCTGTGAGAAATGTTCAGAAGCTTTGTCATACTCCCCAGAATATCAAATTCTATTTGAAATTTCATTGTTGTTATTTACAGGCTAAATTCCAATACGCCCTGAATTCGTTCATGTTTGGATGCAACATCTCCCATCTTTAGCACAGAGATTACTATGAACAAAGTCAGGTTTTGAATCAGGAGGGACGCCGAATTAGTTGATCGTGGTTCAAGAGAAGAAGTGACTTTTTGCCGTCTGCTTCCGGGTTCTCTCTCCTCCCCGGCACTTGCCTCGTCATATCAGATAGAGTTGCTTGATCGACATTTTCAAATTTGGCAGTTCCGTTTGGAGCCTTCTGTATAGTTTGCAGTGGATTTCCTACGGGTCTTCAACCTTCGCCTTCTTGAAAGCCATAGAAGTCGTTTCCTCCGGTAGTTCATCGCAGCAGAAGTATTGCTCGCCGACGCTTCTCCAGTAAGATCACCAAAGCTCCCGCAATCCTGTTCGTCTTCGTTGCTTTCGCTGTAAGTACCAGGGTGACAGAAGGTCAAGCACTTTCCAGTCGGGCGCAAAGAGCAAGCTCCGGATGGCATAATGCGTAGTTCGTGACAGATAGCGTTTAAAAGAGCTTGATCAATCCTGACGCATGGCGGCGCGAGGAGCCCTGGTATCTGATGCTTAACTCTAGCGAATGTGTCTGAGGTATTGTCGAATACTGAGAGAATCGCGCCATAAGGGACCAGATTTCCGTCCTAATCCCTTTTGAAGATTTCGCCCCGATGGTCGCGTTTCTCGCCGTTTGGTTGCTGCGAAAGTCACTATCTACTTGCTTTCAATAACCGCGTCTTCTGCTTCTGTTCTGAGAGTGTAATACCGGTAGAGCGCGTCAATCCATCGCTCGCCGTCCCACAACGAACAGTCTGATACGTGGCAGTAGAAGCGTTAGATTCTTCTTCGATTGTTTCGTATACTGAGTGGCGGGACACCCGGGCAGAGTATCTACGGTGGTGACCTTGTCCACGTGCACGGAGTCAAGTCCGACGCGCTGCGCTTCCATTGGACATTAGAGAATGGGTTGAATTTGTCAATAGCGAGTTGAGGTGAGCGAGATCAATGCTTGATTAAGAACCCCCGGAAATTGATGAGCCGTCCGATGAGAGGGAATGGGTATAAGTATTTGAGCGAGAACGGCCTGTTGATAACGGCCTCGAGAAAACCGGTACTGAGCCAACTAGACGAGAATATTGAAAAACGGAAGCTGAAAACATTGATGTATACCCATACAAATGAATGCTTGCCCCAACCGACTAAAACGCTCCCTTCCACGCTTTGTCTTTTCAAGATCTCTTGCGTAGTCTTGATCATCTGTTCCTTGCGGGGCGCGATAGCAAATATGGAATGCGGGTCGAGAGTGAAGGTAAAAGGGACCTGAATGGTGGTACGAATCCTTGCGCGCAGGTATCGCCAAAGATAGAAGCGGTCAGCTCGGATGTACGTTGGTTTGCCTTGTCGAAAATTGAGTCCCCCGGCGATCTTGCCGATGTTTCGACTAGGCAGCACGTCCATTGCTCGCGTCATGCAAAGGATAAAGTGCCGCCGGGCCGCCATGACGCTCAAGTCGTGGAACGTAAGGGTCGGGTTGTTATAAAGGCTAGTGCGAGGGCCGCTGACAGAAATGGCTGACTCCCGACGATTGCTGTGATCCTGGGCCATGCGAGGAAGCGGAGGGTCGAAATAGAAGCTGGAAGCGTTACTGTCGACTCTGACGCCCGGATTAATGACTCGCCCGTAAGACGAGATGGACGGGATGCTGAGAACCGACTCTCGCTGTTGATTGCCCACCTTCACATCTGTGGAAGCCAGAGGGGGAGGGTAAAAAACAGGTCTAGCCCCACCAAATTCCCAACCGCGCTGGACTTCTTCAAAAGAATCGAAACCGGCAAAGCTCAAGGGGTGAAATTGTCTTGAATGACCGACGTAAGGCTTGGCGGAAATTCTGCTCCATCGTTTTGCACTTGTATTCGAGTTGAGACGAGAGCGGGGTTGGGAAGGAGCAGTATTATCTTTGGGGAAGATGGACTAAAATAGAGTCCATGGACTCTCTTCGGACGTGGGTGGCGATTCGGCCTGCGAAAGAACAGCTGAGCGGCGGCATACTACCCGAGAGAGAAAGTCTCTTCTTCACATTGGCTAGGGATTGGGTGGTTTCGGCAAACCGCCAAATTTAAATGTCATATTCAGTTCACCTTTCGATGGCCTGGTCGAGCTCGAGCTGGGGAGGCGTACGGAAGGCATTCTCCAATTGTTCGACGAAGCTTCGTCGGTCAGAACCACCAGTTTCTTTCAGCTTCCTAAGCTCGCCAGTAAAATCGAACGACTGAATGGTATCCTCTTCTTTGTCAGCTACATGGTCTTGGTCATCGTCGATGATGTGCGTTCCAAATACCGATGGGAATTCCATAGCCAATTCTATAGTAAGAGACTGTGTTTCTGAAGAAAAGGGGACGGGAAGAGGAACAGAAGGCGGCGGCCCAGAACCTTTCTTAACGATCCTGCGGAACGACAGCGTGTCATCGTCCACAGGCGCGGATCCATCGATGTTGGAAGATAGTATACGCCGCAATTCCCCAGGTATATCCGATTCGTGATCCGACGCGTCCATTTCTGGAACAGAGTAGATAGCGGGTGCGTCTGAACCGCCCAAAGTACCAGACAAAGCTAACATCTTCCTCGTCTCTGGCGGAATGGGGTCTCAATCTTAGCTGGGCGGAACGTGCCTCGTTTCCTGGACCCAAACATGTTCGAGCACGGTGCGCCGGGCATGATCATTCCGCCATGAACCGATTTCAATCGAAGACTCTGATGACTCCGACAACCCCAGTTCATCATAAGCCGACGTATGGGACGGCGCGGCCTTCGGCCTTGCAGCTGGCTGGAGGGGCTGGAACTCGGGAGCTGGCTCAGGCTCAGGAGCAGGTGTCGTCTGCCTTCGATGACTTCTACGAAACGTACTCGGGGGCGAGACTGAGTGCTTCTGTTTCGCTCTCAGCGACAATGGATTGTTTCTTGTTAGACGAAAGTCCTTCCAACAGCTTCGACCACGGCGCAATCTGCTGTCCAATGGGGACCTCGCCAGCTGCGGGATTTGTGGCATGACGAACCCGACTCTTGGGGCCACCCAATAATTGGGACCCAGTACATCGTATCAACTGGGTATAAGGTCGGAGAGCTGCTATGGACGACATTCCCCGGAGCGATGTTCTCTGGAGGGGATTTTTCGATGCCTTTGGCGTAGCGTCGCGATCCACGCATGAATCAACAAGAGAAGGTCTGAGGGGCGTGGGATTGGGTGTGGTCCAGGTGTTGCTTCTAGATTCAAGGTCATAATCAGCTGCGCAAGGTCGTTCGTCACCACGTCCAATGCAGACAAGGCACCTATACACGCAGGAGGATCAGCATCTTGCGAGGACATGAACAAGACAGGATACCTACCATCGTCGTTACCATACATCGCAAGCGGCCTTGCCTTACCCACCTCCAAGACTGGACGAGGACGAACTCTTGGTGTAGGCGTCGCTTCCTCATTGAAGTGTCTATCATCGTCTGTTCCTGTTTCTTCCACCATCAATAGAGGTCTTTGCGTGATGGACGAGCGTCTAGATGTCCTGTCGTCCAATTCACTAGGTCCAGCATTTGGAAAGATTTCCGAAATGGGTACCCTCTTCTTCCCGTCCAACGACTAGCTGCATCCTTATCTTTCACCTTGTCCTTCTCGCCCCGCTTCTTGCTCTTCTTCTCCTTCTTCTCTTCCTTCGCCCTCCTCTCCCCCATTGCCTTCCTTTCCAACCCCTCCTTCCTCCTCTGCTCCTTCACTGTTTCAAGACCTTCCTCGTCCCAACGCACGGACGAAGAGCTATTTGACGACACCCAGGAATTACTCGATGCGGTCAATGCAGGGCGCAAAGACGATTCGTTCGACAGCACTGAGCCGGAGCGAGCCCTCCGCAGGATGCCGCTCTCGACTGAGAGCCGGTTAGAGTTTGATCGTGCGGCCGAAAAAACGGAAGAGGCAGTTGACCCTCCCCTGGGCCCTGGCAGCCGGATACTCGAGGGCAGTCCGAGCCCAAGGATGCTGACTTTCCGCTGAGAGTCTGGCTACCCGAGCTAGTGGGCCTCATCGTGCTGGGCGACGTGCGGCCGGTTTCAACGGCGGTCGTCGTGGTCGTGATCTTCTCCTTCTCTTCCGCCTCCTTCTCTTTCTTCTTCTCCTTCTTTTCCCTCTTCTCTTTCTTGCTCTTCTTCTCCTTGCGCTGTATCTCCGACCTGCTGCTATCCTTCGGCCGTCCTCTTTCTCGCCTCCTTTGTCTTCCTGACTACTGTTATCTGAGCCCAGCTTTCAATCCGGGCAAGAGAGCGAACAGATCTCATCGTCCGGAGAGCGATTGAGTGCTGACGGTGATGGGTGGAGACCGAGGGTGCGAGGAGGCGCGAAGTCTTCCGCAGGCACCTCTGTGCGCGAGAAAGCGACTTCTAGCTCGGGGTCAGAGGCATGGCCAGCCGACGGTGCAACAGTCGTTGCAGATTTAAGCAACGATCCAGAGTCGAGCGAGTTGAACCGGACTCTGCTATCGCCACCGAGCTTCAGAGGTTCAGGTGCTACCGAAATGAAAAAAAAGATTAGCAAGAGTAGATTAGTACTCGAATCCGACTTACTCTTGGAACGGATAGGAATAAGATTCAGTTCCGGCGCTGCAAGACGCAGATTATAAGTCAAGAAGGAACGTATTCAGATCCCGCCAGCCCGACGCCTATTCTCTTTGCCTTCCTTCACGGATTCCTAGCGCGCCCGATGCTCCACCACTTGTGCTTCTCCTCTCCCTTGAGTTTCAGGACAACAGAAGGCTGTAGAGGCCGCGTAGCCGCATCCTCCTTCGAGTTCTCGTTTTTGACGGCACTGCTAGACAATGCCGGGATGTTCGTCACCTCCCCCCGGAAAGGACCCCGATGCATACCGTCCAGCGCGAGACTTTTTCTTCTTCTTCACCATCATATAGAATCTCGCCTATATCATGATCGATGGTAGAGTCGACGACTGAGACGTTGGTTTTTTTTTGTTGGGCTGCTCAAGACTTCGTTCGATACGACATATGTGGGACCGCCGTTTATCCATATCATACGCCAGACACCAAGCCAGGGGTGTGAGATTCTGGCTGATACCGTAGAAATGAGAATCATTGATTTGGAAGTTGTGAGCGTGCGAGAAGGACCCTTGGGTTGTGAGACGGAAAGCCGTGCGCTGGTGCGTTGCGGTTGGCCCATTATGTTTGTGTAGAAGCGATGCAGCATCTAGATCGAAGAACTTGTGGCTGTCCGCAGGTAACTTGATGCTGATGAGCACGTCCATTCCACATCGATTCTGTGCACAAAGCACATGCTACTGGGAGCGAGTTCAAGGCTTCCACTGTGAGAACCTGGGTGACATATATAAGTTGTCGGCTCGAAGAATGCAGCGAGTATTGCTCAATGCTCAAGTGCTCACCGGTTAGCCCTGGCATCGCCAGAAACTTGCGTGTCCAGTTTCATTAGTTGCAGGAGTGAGTGTGCTTGAGGCAGCGGCTCAATCTAAACCGATGCACCCGTGTAGGTAAGCCAGACGAGGTGTGACAGGGCGTCACACGCACCCGTTTGAGAAACAATAACCATTAAAATTGGTTTTTACTACGATTATATGATGCTTTAATAGTACTCTACCTTGAAAACGAACAGAAAGGAACCACAAGAACATCACATAGAAATTGTCAGAAGCACAATGCACGGCCTGTACTTTTCCCATCTTCCACGACCTCTCTATAATTTTTCACATAGAGGTCGGCTGCTTGATACATCCACTTGTATGATTTTGCTTTCTTCATTATCTTTCTCCAGTTATCTTCAGACAGTTTACCAATGGATTGCATGAACTCTGCAGTATGAAAGCCCCAGGATCTTTGGTCAAATCGTCCACGAATGTTGTCATAGGGTACATATATGCCACTTCGCCATTGATTAAATGCACGCTCAACCTGAATATATGCAAAAGTGAGCCTTACAATTCATTTCATATGAAGCTAAGCCTTACAGCTGCTGCTGCTAGTGCAAGAGCAACACGAGGGAAATAGCCACCCGTTATGTTTTGCTCTTGGGATGGTAAGGGTTCAATGACCTCTAAGAACAATGCAAAGGTATCGAGGATGCATTCATGCTGAAAAGGGCCTTCCAGTTCAAGGTCCTTCAAAGACAATGTAAGAATTCATGCGCTGACGGTAATGGCCGCTTCACATACCGGTTCCTCCTCTTCATCTGGACAAAATAGCCACAGGTACGGCATAACTTTCGGGCGATCAGTAGAGATTTGCCGTCCAAACTTATCGCAGGTTGTCGTGCCCCTGGGAACAGCCCATTCAACATATTGAGCTCTCAGCTCCTGGGTCTGGTCCTCCTCTCTAAGCCTATCAAAGAAGGTCTCGACTGCACGCTCTGCGCGAATCGCGAAGCGACCGCGGAGCTCGTAGATGCGTTGTTTGAGCTGTCAAGAATGCAATGATCAATTAAAATTCCTGCAGTGGTAAACGGCTTTGCCCACCAAGAAATATACCGGCTCCCCTCGCACTGCCAGTTTATGTTTAATGTGGAATGTTGCGTCCCAGAATGTCTGTGCAGCGGATACAAGATCACCAAAGTTCCATGGGCTCTCGGAAATGGAGAATACATGGTCAATCCAGCGGGGAATCATTACAGAGTTCCATTTTGCCATTTCATCCGAGTCTGGGCCTGCGGCAATTGGGAGATCTGACATCCTAAACTTGCGTTTTACAGCGGCTACCACTGCTGCTGTGTCAGAGCCTTGGCCTGAATTAGGATTAGCAAAGGTTCCAGCCTCGCGACCTGGGGTCGCCTGAGGCTGAGATTCTGCCTTGGCGCCGGCATTTCTCTGTAGTAGAAAGTTGTAATGAATGCAGCTTCAGTGAAATAAAGTTATAAAACGCACATGTTGATTTCGAAGCAGTCCCTTAGCAGCCCTGCCATTGCTACGCTTGAGCCGACCTATCATCATAGCTGGGACTCGCTGGATGCATCCTAGGGATGGTGCTGGCTGCGAGACTGATGCAGATTTCTCACCAGTCCTTGGCTGGGAATGGGCCGGTGGTGACGAACGGTGTCGTTGTCCAGGGGGAGGGGGGGTTAGATCGCTACTCTCTGAACCTGTAATTACTGAGTTGAATGCCAAGTGCCATGTTGCTGCTCAACGGCGGCTCACCTCCCTGCAAGTCATCATCGTCAACATCCATCCATTTAACTCGACCCTTTCCCTTTTGATCCCCCGCTGCCTGCCCGCTTTTGATACGTCGCTTTGTTTTTCATATTCTTCCGAGTCTGAGTCATTCTCTTGACGCGGCTGCAGTTTCTTCTCTGGACTCAGATTCACGCTCTGAGCCATGCCGCTCATTACAGTGCTTTGACTTTCCATTCTCTTGACGTGAATCACGTGATGCCGCGTTTCCTGCTTATCGTGGTGCGGTGGCTTCTAAAGCATTTAGATCAGACATGAGGGTTGAAAGCGAGATTGTACGCAATGGAGGACATACAGATTTGTCAGGGGTGTTTACCTTTTGGAAGCAATAACTAGAAGCCCATGCCCTAAGGCATCCAAGCCGTGACTAATATCACCATCGGCGGATGTATCGGGATCTTCAAAAGAGCGGTCAAAATCCAAGCTACAGTTATGGGCACTTGCAGTATCCTCTTACCGTTCTGGCTGGGTGACCTTGTCCGATGACCCTGGCTCAGGTACTGAAAGAATTCAGGTCTCGTCGTCATTCCGTTCATTTACGGTTATACCTATTCACATCAGAGAAATTGTAAGCAGTGGAATTGGCAGCCAGTGAGCACGTATTACCATCATTTGGCGCATCAGTTGTGTTGGTATTTGACTTTGACTTCTCAGGCTGCAGGTGGTGTGGCTGGCCAGTGAAAAGATGCCTGGCGCCATGCATCTTTGCACGATCACGCCAGTCATCATATGCACCGCTGAGTGGTTCTATAGTAATAGAGGATGTTGATGGATGGGGAGCGGAGTTTGGCTTCTTTGCTGGGGGCCTTTTTGCACGTATGAAAGGTATTCGGATGAAGTAGCACATTTGGGAGTCCATGTGACATGAGGGCAGCGCAGG